>WJEZ01000208.1:0-37276 GCA_009869925.1 Thalassaphorura encarpata
ATCTGGATGTCTCATAAGATTCTTTCCCGAATACATTTGTAAGTCATTTTTCTATGGTGCTTATGACGTTGGAGGGTTTCGAGCAAAATTCATTTCTGCACTTTGAAACCATGTCAAATGATTTTGCCACTCTCCATCCTATTACTATTCTGAACTGAATTCTAAACGAAAATGTCGTTTTGAGTACTTTCGTTCTTATGTGTTCTGTGCCTCACATGCGGAGGCAGACTCGCATTTACCATTACATGTAGTGTCAGAGAATGTTGGATTCTACTTCGCTAAACCGATCTTTCAAATTCCTTGTTCAATATGCCTCCGCAAAGAATTCGCTCGAGTAATATAAATTAAAGCAATATATTTTGACATTGGCATGTACTCGTACTTTGTAAAAAGAGTCTGGGACAAAGAAATCTCAATATTTTTCATTCTTGGAAAAAAATCTAGATCGCAATTTTAGTCACGAGTATAGGTAATTGATCAGATGTATGGGAACAGGTCTGGAAGTTGGTTGAGACAAGAAAAATGACTGGGGCTACCTCATCTACGTGTAGGAAACCATGTGGAGAAATTCCTTCCTTGCCTTTTCCCCTCCAACTATATCGGAAACCCAGGAATAGGAGTCGAATGCCCAAGGTATAATAGGTAAAGACTTCCTAGACGTAGAATCGTTTTTTCTCTCTTACTCGCTTGCATTCCTGCCGCCATTGTCTGATGAGTTTTTTTTCATTATTGGCACTACCTTATGTACAGGCTGGAATTTTGTCCAAGTAATTTTCCCCGTTTCGATCGTTGATTGCTAATCTTCTGAGGTTTTTTTTTCTTACCAGTCTTTTTAGAATATTGCGGTAGTGTTGAGAACTCTTAATGCTTACATAATTTTCTTTGATATTCGTACCTCCAAAAGGGGTGGATATAATTATTGTGGAGGACAAAAGAAATGATCTGAATTTAAGTAGGAAATCCATGAAATGGAACCCACTTGCTCTGAGCGGAAGGAACAATTCTTAACTAACTCAACTTGGGTTTGGTCTACAATTTACTGAGTCGTAGGGAGTAAATTGGAAATACGTGATCCAAGTGCTAGTTTTAGTTTGTTCCTTTCCATGACCATGCGTGAGTCCAATACTTTCCTTCTGCACGGTGACGAAAATTGAATTACTACTAAGGAAGGAAGGACGGAAGGAATGAGCATTTAAATGTTGGAGGAAACTGGTGGAAATTGCACAAGTTCTTGGCATGAACTAACTCTGTCGAATTTCTTTCTGGCATGCCATGTAAAACCATTACCATTACGCAAAGGCAGATTCTCTCTTCCAGAACCCACGGCTGTCTCCGTCCTCAGTTTGTCTCTTTCATTACTGAATTTAGGCTGCACGTGAATTGCATCCATTGTCTTTGTCTCGTCCTTTTCTCCCGTAATTGAAGGGAGTTTAGCCTGAGTTCACAGACCTTTGTAAAAATTGACCAAAAAAATTCCAACTGATTCCGGGTACGAGGAAGGATTCAGGAATTAAGTTCAATAGTCTAAAGAGGAACCAATGTTAAATTGATAAGTTGACAATTTATGCTTTGAATTCCTCAAATCATGTTGTATCCTTAAAATCGTTAAAATTCAGTTTTTTTAATAATTTTTTTATTTAAGTGGACTCTTTGTAACGTACTTGCTCATAAATTTACAAATTAGTTCACATAGTATGCGCTGTTTTCAGGCCTGGAATTCTCAAATATTTGGATAGAATAAGTTGGAGCTGTCGTGAGTTGAACCGAGCTTATTGAATTCCTCAAATCATGTCGTATCCTTAAAATCGTTAAAATTCAGTTTTTTTAATAATTTTTTTATTTAAGTGGACTCAGAGTAACGTACTTGCTCATTTTACAAATTAGTTCACATAGTATGCGCTGTTTTCATGCCTGGAATTCTCAAATATTTGGATAGAATAAGTTGGAGCTGTCGTGAGTTGAACCGAGCTTAATCTTCATTTAGGATGCTAGAAAATAACTGTCAATTACCCTTTGCATAATGAATTTACCTTCGATATTTCAGGTTCACATCACAATAATTACGGTTCAACAAAGAAAATGCATTCTGCGTTTGATTCTGACGAAACGGAGAATGGAAATTGGCCTGGAACGACGGCAATGACTCTAAGCCACAAGAAACCATACCATAGTCCAACGCTTCTTACAGTTCGGTCCAATCGTTTGGCTACAATGGACGAGCCGAACTTCGAGGAGCAAGCAGAAGATGAAAATATATTTGACGAAACATGTTCCACATTAAATACGACTAGAACTAAAAATCGAAAAGTTAGTCAATTTTTTTATTTATTGTATACTAGTTGTTTTATTGCATTGCGTTGACTTTTTCGAGAATGATCCATGAATAGACTTGGAANTTTTTTTATTTGTTGTATACTAGTTGTTTTATTGCATTGCGTTGACTTTTTCGAGAATGATCCATGAATAGACTTGGAATTCTATAGTTGGATAACCATTCTTTCTGTTAAACCTTTGATAAAATAGTTGAACAAAATCTACTATTGAATTAAGCCATAACTTAGCGATGAATGGAATAGAAAACAAGAAGCCAACTTTGCATTTATATACGTGAACATTTGCATTTCATCTCAGACTTACTTTCGGTTGCTGAGTGCGTATTGTGTACTATGGACGCTCTGTTTTTCCGTATGGTTTTGATGGATTTGAAAAGTTTGACTTTTTGCCCATTAAAATACACCAGGCATCCAGTTGATGTGAGGATGTGACTGTCAAACAACGTTAAGGTCCGGAAAGAAGGAATGAAAGGACAAGTTTTCTGACATCTACGAAACGAAATGCCTGAATCAACATTCCCTATTCTGATATGAAAGCCAAATAAAACTGAAAGGGAAAGGCGAAGAGCAAGAAAATAAAATAAAATAAAGCATACTTTTAGTTGTTCTATTAAATTATAAACCCGAAATAACGACAACCCACTTTTCTTGGATGTTTCAGATGAATTCACCTTGGGAGTTTTTTAATCATCATTTTATTGAAATGTGAAGGCTTCAATTGTTTTGAAACTTTAGCAAGTCAACTTTTAGAATTTGAAATTTCATTTAGTGTACATTAACTGCCGTAGCATACGCTATGGAAGGTTTCCATTAAACGTTGACACTACTTTTGTGGTTTTCAGATTAAAATGGCCGGTGGATCCTGGAATTTGAGTTCTGGAGAACGATCGTACCGGAATCACCGTGGACGATTAGTCCCCGAGGTGTCGTTACGACAATTAAGATTGATTGAAAACCTCGGTTCCTGCCTACATGGACAGGTAGGGTGACTCAACGTTTAAAATAAATTGTCCGGGAATGCGAGGGTGGTAAAATGATATAAATGACTCGGACTTGCTTCACCAATGCCCAATCAATTTATCCTATCAAGCTCGATGGACAACGTCTGGGTCTTTGTTGCAGCTGGTTAAAAAATCTCCCAATAAATACTCCTATTTCCGGACACCAATCTGCCTCCTTTCAAGCCTAAAGTCCAAAGCCAAATACTTGTTTGCTATCGATATTGGCTACAGGGGTAGTCGCAGAGCTGATATTTTCTATAAAATCTGTCTTTGTGGGTTTTTGTGCTTAAAGGTCCATCTGTACGACTTTGAAGGAGAAATTGCCTGTCATGAAGGAACGCTTTATCGCAATTGTCGACTCATTGCCAAAACCATTAAGGTAAGTGTCAACTGTCACTTGGGAATATCCTTCCTTCCTATTCCCTTCACTCACTCACGGACTATTACTTTCTCTACTTGTGCTAATAACCATCCTCCGTTATCTCACTCCCAACTTTCTCTAAAAGTCTACACTATGCCTTCTAATACTCCTCAAATTAGCCCTGATTTAATTGTGTGGAAACAGACTACAGAGATTCTTATTATATTCATCTCTCAAGGCAAGATTAGTACTATTGTCTACAAGAAATGACAAAATGTAGTTGTCAGTCGTGGTGTCAGAATGTCTTTCTATTAGAAGAAAGAGGGGTATATAAAGAATTGAGATTCAGATACAAACCTAACGGTTTCAAATACTTGCTGGTTTTATGAAAAAAAGAAATAAAAATATCTTAAAAATACAGTCTCAGCGTTTGAAGAATCTGTCGGAAATGATGATTTGATTTGCCGATTGTAGTGACTAACTATACCTCTATTAATACTGTCATTTCAAACACGATATTTTGGGACTTGAATTTACAGAGTGTCTCGGAAATCCGGTTGTTGAGTGTACTCGACCATGAACACGTGCTTGAGATGATAGGAGTTTGTTCAGAGATGAAGAAACCGCTCGTCGCTCTTTTTCCAGCTCCTGAGTGCGGTGATTTATGCTCTTTCCTCTCTCGCCTCTCCAACACTCCAAGGTACGCTACAACCTCAAATACGTCCTCTTTTACCCGAACCCGGGTAAAATCTTTCCAGGGTTGGGTTTTGAGTATTCCACAAACCTTGTCGCGTTCATGTGTGTGCCTTGTATAAGATATTATTATTTATCATTAGGTTATAAGTACAGTAGAGTCGGATTCCAAAAATAAAGATGCTTATGACCCTTAAACTTAAAGGGGTCTACCAGGCGAACTTTCTCTACCTTAGAACAAATCTCCCAAACAGGAAATGACAATTCCTAGCAATCCCACTTTGTTAAACAGCGAGCATAACATTGCACATAATATCGGACAAACTCCACAGTTGTAAGCGAACTTTAAGCAAAAAACTATTTGCACGTCGGGTCCCGCAACTTTTACTTTGCTTTTACTGTTGAGGCTCCGACTTGAATGGGTTGAGAATGAATGAGATGAATCCCACTGGCTGGCTACTCTGACCGTTCATGCCAGCAGGATGCTTGATTGATGGAAACACAGGAAGTACTAAAGGAAAAAACTTTGTTATTTATAATTTAATGTTTTGCAGTCTCAGTTGGTTGTTGAGCGTTGGAGCACAAATTGCATCAGGGATGAACTACCTGGAAAGCCTCTCACTGATCCATCGGGATCTAGCCGCCAGGTAATGCAATCCAATTTATAAAAATAAAATGGAATTTCTGAGGTGATGTTGCGTATTGAAGCCCGAGCGAAATTCTCATAAAAGTAGCTGAAATTGGATGGGTTTCTCTTGTAAGAGAAAGTGAAGTGAAAATTCACTTTAACCTATATCAAACTTTTGTTCTTACTTTATACTATTACAATGTTTGCCGATATTTGCCTTATTTTTACTTTCTCAAGCTCTAATCAAGGTGGATACAAAGTACAGCTTACATAATATTAATATGAACGTTGAGCTTAAAACCTTGAGCCCATTTTATTTCAATCAAAACACACTAATCACGTTCCTAAAATATAGAAGTATTTAAGAATTACGCCATAATCCAAATGCCAAGGAATATGTCATTTGACACATGTATATATATTTGACGTTGAATGCAGAAATTGTCTGGTGGAACGAGAAGGCTCAATTCGGATATCAGATCTTGCTATGGCATGTGAGCAATACCGGGGAGATTATTGCTGTCACACTTCAAGAGGTCTAGCACCTCTACGATGGTGGTCTTGGGAATCTGTGATACTCACAGTGAGTAACGTTCACATTGCCCTATGTACTTTTATAGCCCTAACCTTTACACAGTCATAGTGTCCTGTCCTCCTTGGGTTCTCCATTTCAATAAAGAGAGACAACACGTTAACACCCTAATATATTGTCTAGGATGACTTCACTATGCAGAGCTCAGTTTGGTCTTTCGGTGTTACACTCTGGGAAATACTCACTCTATGTAGACAAAAGCCATTGGCTCATGTACCGGATCATCAGATTACAGCTCTGGCAGAAAAGTATGGCTCAAAAGCTACTAGTCAAGTAAGATATGAATTTTGTCCCTATTATTCCTTGTTCTCGGATTCTGGAAGAAACGGTCTTAATTCTTTCATTGTATGAATTGCAGCAACTATGGTTACCTCAACCCCTGCTAAGTCCACCAGAGATTTTTGATCTCATGCGTGAATGTTGGCAGAAAAACCCAGAAGATAGACCAACATTCCAACATATACACTTATTTCTTGAACAAAAGTGTACAAATACAATTTACCATGTCGTGTGAGTATCTATCACAATCTTCAGCTAAAGTTAAGAAGTTATGTGGAACTATTCATATTAAATTGATTTCTCTAGTCATTAAGACCCCGTTGTGAAAAGAGAACGCTAGTCTGAGTCATTATCACTTGATTGGGTTCCGTCAAGTCCAAGTTGGGAAAATCAAGTGATACTAATTTATATTAATCAATCATTCACATTAGCGACGCTAACAGGCTTTCCATTGTACATAATGTAAGTTATAAGTTCAATACATTTACACTTTACTGCAGACTAATTGGATGCAATATCATTGGCCTCGTACATTTTATAACATTTTCTAGTTAACAATAATTATTGTATTTGTGTAAAATACCTTTGTAATATAAAAACTTAGCCATTAAATGTTCAAATTGTGATAAAACAGAAACAAAACAGGATAGCTGTAAGAAGCACGGGCAGAAGGTAAGGCGTCTACACTTCAGGGCGATGGCGAAGATCGGGCAAATCGGAGAAAATTTTGTAGTTAGGTAACTAGACTAAAGATCGCTGAAAACCCTGTCATAGGGTTTCAGTCAGTATGATCAATTTTGTAACCTTGTGTAACTCATTTTAGCGAACAAGATGTACAGCTAGTCTCACATTTTTTACTTTTAATTACCTTAAAGTTTAATTGCGTTCATCTGCCCTACCCAAAACACACTTGGATGAGGAAAATATTGTGGTAGGATATCCCCCCAAATAATGTTCAATTATTAATTCAACGCCTCGCCAGGTCATTGCAATATTTTTTAGAAAAATGTTGTGTACCTTCTGCTGTACGGATGCCATATTTGGAAAGAAAATGATTAAAATATTTCAAAAAAACGTATGGATAATTTATTTAATCAAACCATACTTCCCCAAATAATGCTCAAATTGTTTGAATAAATTGATCAATAGTTAATGGTACAGCAGTAACTTCAGAAGACATCCTAAAATGGCGATCCTATTTGTCGGCACTCATTAGTTTGATGGACTCCAGTGCTTCGCAAAGTTGCTTGACTTCACCTTCCAAACCTGTCATTTTCACAGCATTGGCTTCCTGAACATCCAACGGGACCTTGCTCTCGTAGTCAGCCCTTTTCATTGCCTCTTTGATTTTATTAACTTGCTGATCCAATAATCCAATTTTTTTCTGTATTCTCTCTTCTTCTTTGGAAAAGTCAATCAAACCCTGTTGTGGGAATGTAATTGGGTATTTACTTGACCATTTAACAAATAACGTAACAGGTAACTTTATTAGTGATTGTGACTCCATAACACAAACCTTTAGCATGATATAGGCAGTACATCTATCTGAGATAACTGCTGCTGCAGAGCCTGCAGGAACTTCTTCCTTTGAGTTCACAATTTTAATGGAGTTGGAATACGACAATGCGCAAATTGTGGTGTCTTCCTCGGTCAAGACACTCTTCAATACTGGATCGCTGTTGATGATGTAGGCTATAACAGAAGATATCAGTATATTGATAAATCCTTCAAAACATTAGTCTTACAGAGATGTTTATCTCACCTTCAGTTTTAGATTTATTTGGAAGGTTGTAAACTGATCTAGTGGAACGTATAGCACGAATAACATCATTCATCAAAGAAACCTCTTGAACAACGTCATCAAGTCTTACAGAGATGTTTGTCTCACCTTCAGTTTTAGATTTATTTGGAAGGTTGTAAACTGATCTAGTGGAACGTATAGCACGAATAACATCATTCATCAAAGAAACCTCTTGAACAACGTCATCACAATTAAACTCTGCAAGCACGGCTGCCTGTGGGTATTTCGACACAGAAATTGATGGGGGTCGCTGCTCCAAACTCTCCTTGAAGACAGGTATTCGCTGCCACAATTCTTCTGTCAAATATGGCATAAACGGTGAAAGGAGTCTCAGTCCCGTGTCCACACAGAACAACAACACGTCTAAATGAAGGATTTGGTCTGGAGATAATTTGGACTCGGGTGTCACTTCAGTAAATTTAGGCTTTAGCGACTCCTGAAAGCGAAATATAATTTACAGTTCTCAATTCAGTAGATTGAGAAAACTCCAGTTGCAACTTACCAAATAAATATCACAGAGATCATACAACCAGAAATTATAGATAGCTGTTGTTATGTCTTGGAAGTTATATTGTGCAAATGCTTCATTGGCTGCTTGTATTGAGTAATGCAATTTATTTAAAATCCATCGGTCCATACGATCAAACTTCGACGTTGGTATTTTCGCCTTCAAGAAAAAAGATTTCAACATTAAGTTACGTTGAATACATTTGCTAATTATTTTTAGTAAAATGTAAGTGTAGTACTTCAATAGGATTTCTGGAACTTGGCGAATAGTCTCCAATGCTAAAATAATGCATAGAAAATTTCACTGCATTCCAAATCTTATTACAGAAAAATCTGTAGCCTTGAACACGCAAGACATCCAAATTGATATCACGACCAAAAGTCATACAAGCACAAAGTGCAAATCGTAAGGCATCAGTTCCACACTCAGGGATTCCATTAGGATAATCTTGTTTCTGCCCTTGCTTAGCCTACAGAATTTTTAACAGTAATCAGTTCACATGTTTGGAATTCTTTCAAATCTGATTAAGCCCGATTGATTTAGAAAGATTACCTTTTCGATTTCTTTTGGATCCAAATTCCCATCCTCCAGAGTTTTATGAAGCTCTGCTAAACTTATGCCTCTAATTACGTCGAGAGGGTCAATTACATTCCCCAATGATTTTGACATCTTCCGACCATGTGCATCTCGGACCAATGAATGCAAAAATACTTCCCTATTCAAAAAGAATCATCCCCAACTAATAAAAAAATTCATTCGCATTCGTTTGAAATACTTTCAACGAATAACTTACTTAAACGGAATGTTCTTGGTCAGAGTGGTTGACATGAATACCATACGGGCTACCCAGAAAAATAAAATATCATGTCCAGTCTCAAGTAGATCAGTTGGAAAAAAGGCGTGTAAGTCCGAGCTGCTTGTGTCGGGCCATCCAAACACAGAGAACGGAAAAAGACCTGACGAAAACCAGGTGTCCAATACATCTTGATCTCGTTCTAATTTAATATTTTGTAGGGTTGGACATTTCAACTTTGCTTTCTCCATGGCTTCTGTTTCGCTCTCAGCAGCAACCCAAATAGATTCGTCTGCAATGAATGCGTAAAAGTATGAAAACCGGCTTATATAATCTTCTCTATAATTTCTAACCTCCATCTACACCATCTCCAACGACTTTGTATGCTGGGATCTGGTGGCCCCACCACAATTGTCGACTTATGCACCAATCCCGAATTCCACTCATCCAATGATTCCACGTTTTGACATGCAATTCAGGAAAGATCTTGATCGCTCCTTCTTCCACAATTTGCATGGCTTGTTTGGCCATATCATTACAATTTACGTACCACTGAAGTTTCAGCAGTGGTTCCACGATATCTTTTGATCTGGAACACACTGGAACAACCATCGGATTATCTTGACTCCCACGAAATAGGTTTAATTTTGTCAGCTCTGCCAAGACTTCCTTGCGAGCATGAAATCGCTTCATTCCCTGAAGATTAAAAACAACAACAGTTGAATAGAAAGTACATATGTTGAATACAGCGATCTAGTTAGAAATGTCTTACTGAGAATTTTCCACAATTGTCCATCATGATGCCGTCTTCGTCAATAACAGTAATAAATTGCAGGCTATGCCTCTTGCCAACTTCGTAATCGTTGGGATCATGTGCAGGAGTTATCTTCACACATCCTGAAAGTAAATATATCGTTTACCAAAATGCTAATTCACTTTCGACTGGTGAAATTAGTAGACTCTCACCTGTTCCAAACTCTCTCTCGACAAATTCGTCCGCAATTATCTCCAATTCCCTCTCTACAAATGGATGCTTTGCGAATTTTCCAATTAATTTTTTGTATCTCTCGTCTTCCGGATGAACAGCAATTGCAACATCGCCTAGCATTGTTTCAGGTCTTGTTGTGGCTACCACTATCTCATTTTCTTCGTCAATCTAAACAGATGTCATATAACAGCGTAAGATGATTCTTAAAAAATTAAATTAATCAACAAACATCCAACCTTATAAGCGAATGAGGTCAAAACTCCAAATTCCACCTTCTCCTTATACCCAGGGACGGACATGAAGGTTTTTCCAGTTAGCTCAATTTTGTCTACCTCGATATCAGAAATGCAACTCTTCAAAGTACAAGACCAATTTACGAGACGATCCGACCGGTAAATAAATCCCTGTAGATGAGATATGTATTAGAAATTGAGAAATCTAATCAACACATAGTGTAAAGTAAATCCTTGACCATGTCAATTTAGCTTACCCAATCAAACAGATTCACAAACGCACGATTGACAGCTCTGGATAATTTTGGATCCATCGTAAAAGAGACTCTATCCCAATCAACTGATACACCCATTCGTTTCAGTTGTTCATAGATTCTGCCACCTTTCTGCTCCTTCCATTCCCAGACACGTTTGGTGAATTCTTCACGGCCCAAATCATGCCTCGATTTCCCTTCAGTACGAGCTAGTGCTTTCTCTACGACCATTTGGGTGGCAATTCCAGCATGATCACAACCTGGAACCCAAAGTGTCACTTTACCACACATACGATTCCTGTTAAACCAATTCAAATCACATTTTTGAATCTGTATAAATATAGTAACACAGATAAATTACCATCTCGTCAGCACATCTTCCAAGGTTGACGTCAAAGCATGCCCCAAATGGAGGGTCCTAGGAAATTACGTATAGAGTTTATTTTGTCAAGTAAGTTAACCATACGATAACCACGTATATGAATTAATGACTTACCCAGTAACATTTGGAGGTGGAATAACGATTACAAATTTTCCTCGCTTTTCTATTGCTTGAACAAAAGTGTCCTTGCCCTAAGATAAAGAAGTTTAGATTCACCATACTTATTGGAAAGTCTAACAATGATGTAACTCACCAAGCCATACTCAGGCTTGAAAAAACCTTCTTGGACCCACCAATTGTACCATACAGATTCCACGTAAGTTGGATCATATGCGTCAGGAAGCTTTCCATCAGTTGGTTTCTTTGAGCCCACTGGAATGTCACTCAACGTGGCAAGAAGTTCGCCGATACTTGGCCCTTCTTGCACCTTTGTTTTCTCGACCTTTCCTTTCGGCTGCTTAGCTTCTCCAGCTGTAGCTGATGCTGTTGCAGTTGGAGTTTTCTTGGCCGCTTGTTTCTCCAGAAACTTTTTATTTTTGGCATCCTTCAACGCTTGTTTCTTGGCCTCCTTCTCTTTCTTGGCGGAAATGGTCGCATCTATTGGATAAGGACGTTCAATACCTTCACGAACTAGTTTCGCTACATCTTCTTCAGTTAATGGCAAGGCCTCATTCTCTTCGAGAAGTGGAGGTCCTTGACTTAAATCATATTGCGACCAATCTCTTTTGAAATAATGAATAGCGGTATCACCTTCGTTTGATTCCTCTGCAGCTCCTTCGGTAGGACGAGCAGTAGGTGTCAAGTCTGGTTCGTTTTGATTTTGTCACTGTCTCAAAGCCCCCTTTTCCAATCTCTTCCTCGAACATCTTCCCAGAACTGACCGTCGGAAAAAATGAAATAGTTAGTTAACACAGTCACAGGCTAATTGAAATTCTTCAATTCACGTTCTGTCGTAGGGTTATTTCGAAAATATATGGAAAATCCAAGGAACCTATATTATAATGAACTAACTACTCGTAAAGTGCGAATCTGCGAATCTGCAAATCCGTTACTTAATAGTAAACACCACTTTGACATTGACTTGCTCTTTTATTCTGTCCTTCTTATTTAAACTCATACTGGGAATCTAAATTATGTAACATGCTGTATTAGTGTCATCATGTAGCATTTTAGGAGTACAAGTTGATATAATCAACATAGTTGTGGACAAAACAAAAATGACGACATCAATCATTAAATTTAATCACCAAGTTTCTCTAACTTGGCATTATCAATCCCGAACCGACCGAAAAATGTCAATAATACCAGCAGAATAAATATAGATTGTGAAGTAGTTTACGTCGATACAAGCTTTAATTTAGAAATTTCAGTCGGTGAATAAGTTTCTCTAACTTGGCATTATCAACCCCGAACCGACCGAAAAATGTCAAAAATACCAGCAGAACAAATATAGATTGTGAAGTAGTTTACGTCGATACAAGCTTTAATTTAGAAATTTCAGTCGGTGAATACATCTATCTGTTCAAAGTTTATAAATCGCAATCACACATATGCATGCAACCAAGTATCAGTTAGCCGGAAATGCAGTCAATCTACATTCAAAACTAACGTAACATTAGATTCATTACCCATCAGGATGACATTGATTCCGACTTCTCCAATGAGGATGGATCCATTTTGTGACAATTAAATTAGCTTAGCGAAACAATGCAAAAGCCCACCGGCTAATAGAAAGTTGGACAACGTGTAGTCACAATCTGTTAAATCACCTACCACGTTCACTGCCACACTTTCAGATTTAATCCCCAATGATGAAATCATAGACCCAATTCACACGAGAAGTAAACACCGCCAAACTCCAATTCTATTCTGCCGGCTACAGGATGAGGTACTACTTCTGTCAATATCCATCCAAGCAAAGAAAAATAATCCAAAAATTCAGTACGACACGAATACAAACATGGATGAAATCAAATTGCAACTTCATGTTATGAATCCATCGTACCTAATGAAAAGAACATCGAGGTTAATTAGATGGGGATGAGTTTGGGAATTTAAGAAATTGGCTGGTTATTATTGCATGATACTGACTCGGAATATAAATACAAAAGGAGAATGCCGAGTTCGTATCTGCCGTACGATGCAATCCATTAATAAACTGATAAACTTTGAGATCTGCCTCAGGTCCTACAAACAGATGGAAAACTCCGAATAGTGACGTAAGAGCACTTAAATCTTAACGAGTGGAGAAACATGAGTAAAAATCGCACGCTTAGTAAACGTAACGTTGAAAGGTTAGGAGAAAGCGAAACCCAAGGTTGAATCATATTTCTGGAACAATGCGACGAGCTGGAATTAGGAATTTCAATATCATAGACTCCAAAGTTTCTAAAACAGGTGTACTGGCTTGCTGTAATTGGAAAGTTTACAACAGACTCGAGAGAAAGCCCTAGCACACCATACTACAACGATTTAAACCACGAGATTCTTGGGTTTGTATTATTTCGGAGCGCTCCTCCTACCATGTTAAATCGTAAAATTAAAAGCACCGGTGGTGCTTGCAATATAATGCCTTGGGTGGTTGCGGTCGCTTCCATCAATTCTAACACGGAATAGATATTTAAAAGCAAAGGCAAGGAATCCGTCCTAAGCTTTTTAACTGTACAAATATTCGCCTGTCCATAAATGGTTTGTTCTCTCGTTCGAAAAGAGTTGGCAGGTGACAGATTTTGTTTTGATGGATTATAGTAAGTCCAAGGCAGTTCGTCTTCAACTGTTCTATTTCTGCTAACATTCATTCTGCTCTACCAACACTCTTTCCTTTTGGATTCGTCGCTTGCCACTTCGTTCGTATGTGTTTTCGTTGCTTTTGTTTCGCGTTAATGAGTTTTGAAGATCCGGAATTTATTTACTACGGGAGCATCTTAGAAAAGAATTTGCTCTGTTCTGACTCGTTTGCATGGGTGGTTAATTTATTACCGATATAGAGAACTTGAGATTACTCTTAATTAATGTTGGAGAACTCTATAAAACCTGAATGAACCAGTATTCTCTTTACTGTTACGCTTTGGTGAGATGGAATTATGCAGAACATTACTAATCCACACGTTCAAGTGACAAACAAATCCAAGTAAAAGTAAATCAAAGTTAACTGAATCATCCAATCAATACAGCTAATAAAATGTATAATACATATTTTTAATTGGTCAAGTTCATTTATAAAAGGGGGAAAAGGTTTATCCAGAATGACGTTTTCCATGAGCTCAGGATACCTGTGAGGAAACCGACTTTCATTGCTGCTGCTGCAGTTTTTTTGACGAGATAATGCTGTAACACATATGATCAGAGTAGACTTGAGGAAAATCAGAAAGAACGCATGGTTTTACATTCCTAGAATAGATTTCGTCATTGATTGCATAGCGGAGCTAATTTATAGAGCCCTAAGAATAAAACTGTTGAGACTGACTCACAGGAAACGACAAATGCACACAGCGTTAGGCTGGAATTTTTATTTTTATGGTTCTGGAGATCCTCCCGAATATTTGAGTACTCCTTTATTAATCAACAAGGTTTCGTCATTTTTCATTCTACAAGAAAAAATAATCTTAAATCATCTGTTGAATACTTTACTGATTTTTTACATTGCATGTGCACTCATCGTTCCATTGAAATTGTTTTGACGCTATACGCTTGCCTTCAAGATAATTTCTTTGAAGGAATGAAGAATGAAGATGTTGCTTTGCTTCGTTGCAGATTCGAGTTTAACCAAATGGAATTATGTAATCTACATTTTCTGTAGAGCTAGAGCTAGACTAAAGAATTTCTTTTCGGAGACGGAGTCATAATTTACGCGAACTTTGTGTGGCCATGCTTTGGCAAAGGAACTTTATGCGTTTTGTGGTTGTAGAAGTTGTATAGCTCAGGATATGGGATTTGAGTAGAATGTGATAGTTCTTGCAACCCAAGTTGAATTACGATTACGACTACTCCTCCTAATCTTAATAAAATCCAATGCAAGACAAACTTTGGAATGCAAACCAGGAGTTGATAAATTGAGGGAAAGGATGGAGGAATTTCTGAGTCGTAACAACAAATAAAATGATAATATCCTAATCTTGATAAAATCCAATGCAAGACAAACTTTGGAATGCAAACCAGGAGTTGATAAATTGAGGGAAAGGATGGAGGAATTTCTGAGTCGTAACAAATAAAATGATAATTTACAGCAGGTCGTCTGAATCACCATATTCTGATCTTGATGACGTCAACTCTGTAACGCTGATTTATCTGTACGAAATATTAAAAATTGTCTCATTGTAATACACAAGAACAAGACATATTAGTTTATCGTCAAGCAGTGTATCAAATTTACATAGTTAAGCGACTATGAAGGTGTCAAAGCCAAAAATGAAATCGGAAATCGGAACGTCAACCGTAGATATTAACTAATAATAGATATGAACTATTTCCAGTCAAAGGTAAGAGCCAACTCTTGTTCATTAAGAACGAAAGAACACAAGGATCACGTATCCACAAGTCAAGTCGTCGAATTTCAAACTCGTCATCCCGAAGCATTCTAAGATAATCACCTCACGTACATGTCCCAAATAACAGCATATGTGCCACACCACCGCTCCGGTCCGGAAACTCAAAAAAACTGTTCTAAAAAATGAAATGGAAGAATGGTTACAGGAAAACAGACGTGGCTAATAATAAGACGCAGTAATACCTCCCTTGACATAGCCATTTTATAATGAGTTGGTTTTTAAGTGTATTGGGCAAAATTGAAATTAGGTTTCGGATCAACCTTGTAAGCTGAATAAGTCCTGTCTGTCTACAGGTTATAGTAATCAATAATAATTCGACGTCTACTTATTAACTAAAATTTTAGAGGATCTAATATGGTAGTAATAACATCACATGTATTTTTATATTATTTCATTTTGTCGCAGTTGATAAGTTTCATTTGTTTGACGAATTCCAACCATTTCCATCTTTGTTTCTCTACTGGTTTGTGCATCCATAACTTATTTTTGTAATTATGTAACAGGATTTCTCCCGTTGACTCACTCCTAGGAATCTATTTCTTCTATTTGTAACCGTGACAGTTAGGAGAGGAGGATTTCCCATTGCCCGCTGGTGGTATTATTGGAGTTAAGAATTCTAGTCGATACAGATCCGTGACTCAAGTGCTCTTCGCAAAACCCACTTGAGAGGTAATCATCTCACAGGCATCTCAGGAGCTAGGAATTGCCGTCGAGTTTTAGTCTTACGAGAATTCACCCTTCTTTTCCTGGATTCTCAACTTCCTCGCAATGGTATTGTGAATTTTTTAAATATCAATTATTGGTTTGGAAATCATTTATAAGTTCGGAATCATATGTAATAAATTAGAATTACCATTATTATTTTGCATTAGCTTTTGGATAAGCTATCGCTCAACTATCTTTTTCCAGAAAAGAAGTATAGAAATCTCTAAATCAAATATAAACTCTCAAAGTCGTGATTTCCAGGTGTCGAAACATTCAGTGGTGTGAATATTGTAGAGGTGCTTGTGCTAGGAAATATTGTGCTTAAAAGCTCATGAGATAGGATTTGAAGGATTCAAAAATCAAGTTCATGCTTTGGAACTGAACAATTTTTTTGAGCAGATATACTTTCTCGAGTTCCACTTTCCACTGCAATAGACCTTTCACTGCAAAGTGATTCAGGAGTTGCCTTTTATCGTGAACTAATAAAATAAAAAGATTTCTGTGGTTAACAATTTTAAACTGATAACCAAAATAAAGTTTTTCTACCTTGTACCCAATTCTTTTTTATTTTAACGTAATATAATATAATTTTTTATTTAGGCGGACGACGAGAAGCAAGCCAGTAAGTGCGAAACAAGATTCTAGGAGTAGTAATAAGGACTTTTAAAGAATTTAATGCGATTTTTTGGATTTAGTGCTTTTGAAGGCTTTCCAAATGTTTGACCAAGGAAAGACTGGATTTATTGAGTCTGCAAAAATTTCCACAATTCTTAACACCATTGGACACACCTTTGACGATGAGGAATTGCAAGCTCTAATTGATGAAAATGACCCAGAAGGTATTAATATTTTCGTTTGCATGAAGGGCTTTTACGTTTGAGTAGAATCGTAGGATGAGTGCATGAAGAATTCGTTTGATTTTTTTGTCTGTCTGCCCTCACGGGACCGATACATCGATTCGACCTAGTGCATGGTTTTGTTAAGATACAACTTCCACTAATTAACTTGGCGTCACAGGGTGTGTTCGAGAGAGTTGAAAAGAATGAAGTGGAGGCCAACACATCATTCATCATAGACTCTTTGGAAATTGGCCAATGAAAAAATAAAATTAGTAACGTATGTGTGAAAATCATATGCATTGTTCAAATCTTATCGTCTTGAGCTTCAAATGAGTTTCTTTGAATGGTATTGAATGAATTTTTCAATGAGACATTTTGAACAGTTTTTCTTGATTTATTAGGTGTAGTATTCTCGGTTTTCCATAGGAGCGTGCAGCAATATTCCATTGCACGCTGATCAATTGAAACTTTTAAATATTCTCAGGGACAGGACGACTAAATTTCGACGCATTTTCTGCAATTGCGGGGCATTTCCTAGAGGAAGAAGATGCTGAAGCTATGCAAGAGGAGTTGAAAGAAGCTTTCAGATTATACGACCGAGAAGGTACGTTTATTAAAGAAGGGAATCGTTAAAATTAATTTTAAAACCATTCATGGATTAGGAAATGGATACATCACCACCGGCACATTACGAGAAATCCTGAAAGCTTTGGACGATAAATTGGGGCCAGAGGATTTGGATGGGATCATTGCCGAAATTGATACAGACGGTTCAGGGACGGTTGATTTTGATGGTAATTGAATTTATAATAAAACTGTTGGTAAATTATGCTTGACCAAGTGACCTCACGAATATTTTACATTTTAGAGTTCATGGAGATGATGACGGGAGAGTAAGTACACACGTTCCTACTTCACCCCAAGATCACATACAAGCAACTCACGGAGGACGCAGAATTTGGCACTTGTCCAACCCGAATAAAAACAAATCATTCTCACATCTTTTTATGCCCTGCTTAAAAATTAAGTGAAACCTCTGTTTTTAGTAAACATCTAAATGGTTCTGTTATATTGATCTTTTTCGGATAAAAGAAAGTAACAAAATTGTATAACGCTCACGAATTCATCAAACACTGTTATTGCCAAAATATAATTTTGTCAAATTAATTTCGTACACTTCCTCTGAAAGTAAAGCCTCATATTCTAGTCCCGAAACCCTTGCACGCAAAAAGTACTATTGTATAGCAGAAATGCATTTGACCAAGTGCCCAACGTCTGACCTCTCGAATAAAAATGAAAGACAACTCAACCGATCCCCAATTCTATTTTCGCGATCATCGACATTATTCAAGCAAAAAGCTCCACAAGTTGAAATTTCTGTATAAAATTCTACTGGACTACTTGAAACTAATTTTTGCCTTCTACTAATAACAAATTATTTTTTCTACGTACAAGATTGACTACAACTAGATCGGTGAGGTTAAATTGAAAATTCGTATTTTTTAAGTGGAATTTACGCTTCTTCACGTATATTTTGCACAGAAAACAACAGGAACAGGATACTCAGCATATTGTTTTCTTTTATTGTTGGTACTAAACGCCTTGGCAGAAACAGCTAATCTTAACCATGTACAGAGATGAGAATTGATTTACTACGTCAACTCAATTGAGTTGGTCGACTTAACTTACTTAACTTGTCTTAATGCAATTTGGTTGGTGGTTTTTGGTTTCAACTATTGCAAACATTTTCAAATCAGTGACAGAGCTAAAAAAACTCCACAAAACACCAATTTATCAGTAGAAGTCTATTGACGGATGGGACAGTACATAAACTGGTTAAGAACTTGACAAGTTTCATAAGTAAAATATACTGACTAGGTATCAAGAACTTCAAATACACAGTATTACAGATTACATAACAAACAAATTCCTATTCAAAAATAAATAATACTAAACTATTCTAATAAGTCGTTCATAGCAGTTTCCATGAGCTGGTGATAAGTCAATGATATAAAATCAGCTGAGTTGATCTGACTGATTACATCTTATGATGCTTCATAGTCTGCACAAACAAAACAAAAGTGGGACAAATGCCCCGATCGCAACAAATACTGGAAAAATAGCAGATGTGAGTGTCATATCTTCGTATGGGTCAGCACTCTTCGGCCCGCTTGGTTTTCTATTCTTAGGACCTTTGACCTCCTCCTCTTCTTGGTGAAAAATATCTTCCTCCTCTTTCATGGAAATCGGGGGTAAATGTGGTATATCTAATTAATCAATCAGCCACAATTATAACAATGCTTTATCATCAGGTTTTTTTGAATGAATTTAAAGTACCATCAACTTCTCCTTCCATTACATAAATTGCGTTCACTTTTGGATTATCTCGATATCCCTGCAGATCAAGAATTAATGCATGTTTTGAATCGTAGAGATCCATCATTACCGTTTAGTTGAATCTATACTCTACCTTAATGAATTCAACTCGAACTTTTCCTCCCCGGATCTCTGATTCTTGACCATTATAAACTAGAAGTTTTCCTCCATTCTGAATTGTGAATGGAACAATTTGATCATATGCAACTCCATGTCCAACCTTCTCATGAATGTCCAGATCAGAAACGACTGTGTGGTCACCATTTAGGACCACATCAAAAACCTGAAATAGTCAACAGGTTAAACGTTTCCCTCACCAGCGTGCTAAATTACAGGTAAATAAAATAATACGTTGGAATACCTTCATATTTGGTGCGTTAAAATACACTTCACAAAATTTTAGGACCATCACATAAGGACCATCTTTGGGAACAGCTATATCGTATCCAAAAGTTGAGTGGTGGTAACGCTCAGTCTGATAGAGTATTTGATCATTTGGATGAACTCGACCTACTGACAAAAGATGTTTTCCATAGTCGGACGCAATTCCAACTTTGAGTGGATCCCTCTCATACACAATTCCATTTGTATCAACATGAGATTCTCCTCCAGAGTTTACTGCAAAAATGATTTTCCCGAGCCCATCTGCCCAGTGACCACCGCAGAGGACCAGGAAGAGAATAATTTCTAAAAGTCTTTCCATTTCCACAAGAGTTCGTTCCAATGCAACTGAAAAATGATAACGGATGTTATGAACTTGTTCAGTGTAATTAAAATACTATTCATTCTTACCACTTGTTCAAAACGATTCTGATAATTGAGTTAAAATAGTAACCCCAATTTAAGCAGACGACGTAGATGTAGAGAATAAATTCCAAAAGTACTGGTATATCTTAAAGATTAGATGGAACTAACAGGTCAAATTCAGATGCTGCAGGCTAAAGGCCAAAGTACTTTTGGTATAACTCGTAAGTTAAGCCGGCCGGTAAACGCTAAAATTAGAAAACAAGAGTTTTGAGAGAATAACAAGACTTGAATTATAGGGAGTAAATGGGTTTCACTTTCTTGCTTGGAATCTTCCGGGTAAAACTTTTAGCCAACGCGGCAAGTGCATAGAGCATCCTTTTAAGCTTTTTACTCACGCCACGGTGTGAGATGCTGATGTCCAGGGGGTTATGCATTGCCCAAGTTTTCTGGAATTATGAACAACTGCATTACTGCATATGCCATCATTAAAATGTGAAAGAGGATAAAAACTTGTCGAATTACAGCAAAAAATAACGCTCTTCTGAAGGGGTTGGTTATAATTTATTAGAAAACGTTCTTTTTAAAGATAAATCAAATAAACTACGCATTAATTTATTGATGCGTATACTGAATTGGCTTGCACCGTTTACTAAACACCTTTTCCTTTAAGTTGAATGGAATATTGAACATCGAGGTCATCCATTCTTACAATCTACAGCTCGCTAATGGAAAGATTTGCTCAGGATGTATGTTTGAAATGGAGGGATTCAATCAGTTCATAATGGAATGTTTAACCGTAAATTAATAGGTACGTAAAAATGGATGATTAAGTATGGATAGGTATTCCTGTAAGCTCGTAGCGTTTTATGTTAAAATCTACGAGCGAATTACTAAAACGACAATCTAGGCGTAGTCATATAACTAAGATCTAAGTACAGCTTTTTGTTCGGTTCTTGCTAGTCACCACCTAAACGTAGAGTACTTCCTCAAATAGGGAAGCTAATCCTCAAAATAAGCCTACAAGGTTATTTTCTTGCCAAGTTCTGTGCGCTAGTACTAAAGGGAAGGCTGGAACTGGGATTGGAAGTTGTAGGGTTTCCTCCAGAAGATGATTCCTCAAGACTCAGAGCGCTTCGCCTACTCTCTTTGTTGAAAGTCAAATTCTTCCATATTCTTGCCGCTCCACTCTGTTGTTGATGACTTCTATAACTTTCCACTTCTTGTTGTGCCAAAATCAAGCGATGATTCAAATCATCATTTCGGCATTCTGCCTCTGCTAAAGCTATCTTAGTTTTGGCCAATTCATTTTCCAGAGGCTGAATTTTTGCTTCAAAAGAATCCGGAACAGGTGTTGAACCTGGGCTGGAAGGGCTACCCCTCTCAGATGATCCTCCACTGGTTTCCCCGTTTGATTGTTTGTTTGCAGCAATTGCTAATGCAGTTGCAACAAACGCTGAACAATTTTCGCAGAGATTTGATTGAAAAAAAGACATCTTCTCTCGGGATTGTTTTTTCTCTTCATCCAACTGCGAGCACAATTTGGAGCAAATCTACAAAACAATGGCCTCGTGTCAATACTCCGCAGAACTTCATGCTATCTAAATTACTAACCTGTTTATACTCCTTGATAATATTTGATTTTTTGATTGCTTCCTCGTCATAAGTTTTCACCTCTCGTTGAAACAGTTCTTTAACCTGGCCAAGGTAGATTAGATTAAATTAAACTGAAGATCCAATCAAGTGAACTTAAATCCTGTAAGGGTGACTCACCGAATTATTCTCTTCCTTCAGTCGCTGATTAAAGTCTTCACTTTCTTTCAAAGACATTTTTGTTCTGCTCAAGTCGTCTTCCAGTACTAGCAAATGCTCATCCGTACTTGTTTTGTTTAGAACCAAGTTGGTAATTATATGCTCGTTCCGAAGCATATCCTCCATAAGCTTTTTATTTTCAATTTGTAATCGAACCAGAGGATCAACGTGATTTCTCTCTTGCTCTCTGATGGCCAAATACTCAGCCTCGTAACGTTTCAAACGCTTAACCTTCATTTGCAGAGAAAGTCTAACAAAGGCACTCACAGAATCTGCATGCCGATACTTTTTCGGCAACGTAACCCGAAAATATTTCAATATTCCTTCGAAGTCCAGCATGAGCAAATCCTTCCTGGCCGCCTAAAATAATTAGTAGATGGTTAGATTAAGATAGTAGTGGAACATTAATTTTCAAAAGAAATAAAACCTTAATTCAACTTACGGATAAAAGGGCCAGAGCCAATTGAAAAAGAACTTTGAGCCCATCGAGGAGGAACAAGTCGATAACACGAAAAACAAATATTAATGGAAACTTGGCAGTGAAGAGCGTAAGAAACCATTGGTTTGCATACATGTGAGACTCGATTCCCAAGTCTTGAAAATGAGCCCATAATTCAGGTAAATATTCCTAATACACAGAAATGAGAATTTATAAAATGCCAACAATAGAAGTGTTTGTTTAATTCGACATACTTCAATGAGCCGATCTAACTGATAAAGCTTGAGACGAAGATTGTCGAATCCATCGCGATAAAGAAGCCGGAATTCATAATTGTACATTATTTTAACCAAAAGACAAAACGCTTGCTCTTCTGGCATCTGCAAGAGTTAGGAATTAATACCACTAATTTTTGAGACTTTTAAGAGGAGGTTTCGAGATACAGAACAGAACTAATATACCTGAAGAAGTAAAGCAGCACCAATGAAACTAATCCCTTGACAATAACCAACTTCAGTGTCGTAAACTGCATAGCCCTTGGAGATTTTATAAAGCAATTCCTGTCCAGTCCCACCCAATTCGCGAAAATAATCGTTTGCTGGGAATGTTCGCGTGATGTCTCTTTGAATAATATCGTCATTAGGACAGTCCTTGCTTAACAACTTTCTGTACGTATCCATCATTTCGAGGTCATCATGACATCCTGAGATTCTCAACCACATTTCCCCACGGATTGTGTCTAAAAGAGGTTGAAATGATACACAAGTCAAAATCCGATAATCGGTTGGATTGTATGCATAATTTCAGTTTTATGGATATCAAAAGATTAGCTATAAGTACGAATTCTAAGTTTTAGTTGATGTCTTCGCTAAGAATGTAATTTTTAGTCGTCTTTTCTCATGCTTCCATATACTGATCCTGAATTATGTCAATACTTATTCGTATTTCTAACCTGGAATTCCTGTTCTAACTAGAGACACCAGTTGCTTTGGTCTAGTTAAAGAATTAGCAGGCCAACTAGCCAGAATTTCACTCCAGGCAGCCAGCTGTTCATCGGTGCAATGCTTAGATATTTCACCCATTCCACTTTGAAGTGGTTCGTCATCATCTGTCAATTAGTCGAAAATTTAGTCCCGACACCCATAATGTCAATTTTTATTATTTCATACCAGTTTCCTCATCTTCCTTAGAAGGAGTATCTAGATCTATCGAGTTAATACTTGACGAGCGAATAAACGAAGTAAAATTCAACGGTAAATTAAAATTCATTTTGCTCCTATCCACTTCACCCAAAGGTGTGTTTCGGACTACTTGGTACATCAAGTTTCCGGACTTTGCGCCGTCGACCTAAATAGAATGTGTAATGAGCACGTTTAAGTTGGATGACCTCGTTTACTCATAAACAAATATGTTTACCGGTTTTAGAGACAAACAGAATTGTTGTGTGAAGTGATGTTTACGAACAATCATCCAAAACCTTTCAGCAGATGGATATATTTTTGCTTTTGTTTCAAGTGCAAACCGAATTGGTTCTTGAATGCCCTGTAATAAAAATATGTAAAATATAAATGAGATAATCTTGACATACAATTTCAACAACAGATTTACCTTGATGACAAGATCTACAGCTACAGTAAGAAAGACGTAGGACTCTTTGGGAGTCTCCAGATTAAGAGATTCAAAAGCCGGATCACAAGAATCCCATTGACCAGTTATGACGTACGACTTTGTTTGACCATTTGAACCAATTGTCCAAGAGAGTGTTTCCACCAACTGCATGTCGGAATTCCGGACATGCCTTCCAGGACACAAAAGTAGTCCAAAGCACCTCTCAACAATTAATTCTTTGGCTGGGTCCGGTATTTGTTGAACAGTTAAAACAATTTGCTTTGGTAAACAACTTCGAAGTTTAAAATACCCTTTATCCCTTGGCACTGAGTTGAAGTTTCCCTACAATTTATAATATGTGCTTACTTCAGCACCAGCTTAGGCAATTTCACAATTTTGTACTTACTTTGCCATCGTCCTCCTTAAGCTCTAAAGTTACTTCAAAAATGGTATCTTCTAACATTCCTTCAGTTTTGGCAGCTTCATTTGTTGCGGAAGCTTTGCTTACTATACTTGCGACTGTTCTGGATGACTCAAAGGCCCTAGCAAAGCTTTGGAATACTCGTCCAACCTAGATAGACAAATTACGTCATTCTTGTAATACTAATGTCATAAAAGTCGAACAAATTTTCATACTGCTTCAGGGATATCACAGCGGAAGACATGGCATTGAAAAATTGATAAATCTAGACTTTCGCCGTGAGAGTAGGTAAATGCAAAAGAAGCCCAATGGCGGCTTCCAGAAGTTCCACGTGCAAAATATATTATTTGATCAATCCCAAACCGGGCTATCTCCAATTGAGTCTCTTCCTCGTAGACACTAAAACCAGAAGGGATGAAACATAAACAAAATTATACACTTTCATCAGTAGATAACGATTTCACGAAATTGGAATAGCTGTACTTACATGACTTTCCCGTCTGAATGAAAAGGTACGGACACGGAAGTTGTTATCAACTTTTCTCCAGATTGCTCATTTAAGAAGGCGATGATTTTTTGTATTTCCTCTTCGGATCTGCAAGACTACAAAGCACAAATCAAAAATTAGATTTCACCATTTAAAACTATTTTAGAAAAAAGTTCTGTATCATACTTGTATGGCTGAGGCGCCGAGATAAGAAACGCCGTGGAATATTGTGAAATCTTCTTCATCGATGGCACTATTCTTAGAATCTAGGATGGTAGATGTAATAGGTTGTGCTAATTCTTTGTCCAAAATGTTTGATGACTCAATAGTTGAACTGTCAGTTCTAGTTGTGGAATTTGGTGTATTTGATGTACATGCGTCTTCTACCTCTGTTTGTCCATCTTTCTTTCCAGATTGAAACTCAGGTGCTGACAGGATGTCTCCGCTACTATTCGGTACGTTCGACTCGTTCTTATCCTTAACGTCTACCCCTAAGCCACTGTCCCCCTCCATTTCTCTTTAGGAATGATTTTGAAAAAGCCACAAGGAGTAAGTCAACCCATTCATCATCTTCCTATTAATAATCCAAAAATAATTGCAGGTTAGGGATATTGCGCTTCGCTTGAATATATTATGAATCCATTGCTCAATCCAAAAGCTTGAGCCCTTCTCAAACTTATTAAACCTACATTATATGAGCATTCGTTCAATATAATATAAGCAACGGTATTTTTGCTAAAACCTACAGAAAGATACCAAAATAGAACGTTTCTTTACGTCTGGTAACTTTGTAATAAATTACGAAAACAATGTTCGATATGATTTACGAAAAGAATATAAGAAAGACAGGATATGGCAAAATGTTAAGATTTACGTTGAGTTTTGCATAGAATTGACTAATATTTCAAAAATATCGAAACTTTTATCTGCTATTTGCTGATCGTCAATTATTTACAATTTTCAGCATTATTAAACCAAAAAACCTATTAGCGGTTACATCAATATAAAAAAGCTATTAGTCGGCGTATAGATAGATAGTTTCATTAGAATATCCCAATATGCATTTTACCCTCAGTGACGAATTTGCAAAACATACAATGTCAACTCAGAAGCTTTTAGGCTAGCTTCGCCTTGTGGGCCTCAAGTCATGGAGGTTATAAAATATTTACCAGTTATTTATTTAGGTTATTTAAAACGTCCATCCCAAATCCTACATTTGATTTTGCTAGTCACAAATTATATTGCTTTGCTGCTGACCGTAGTCGTGCATCATGCTCCATTTATGCAACGTACTTTTTATTAATTTCAAAACAATCACCGGTCATCAGACAATAAAAACAACCTACTTACGAGTCGATACATCATCGCTCTGACTCAGAGTAAAACCGGCAAACAATACAATGGAATTAATGATAAATGTGTTAAGATCGAGGATTAATAATTAATCCTCGAATAATTAATAATTAATTAATGTACCCATAATTAATTATTAATTATGGGTGGGTACATTACACACCCAATGTCTTACTTGTTACACGTAGATGATGCCCATTTTCAGGATGGACGTCAGATTTGCTTAAAAAAGTATATGTAATATGCAATGTTTTGTATGACACAAGGAATGGTACACAAGTTGCAGAATTGGTTTCCAGTTTTCAGTATTAACTCAATGGAATGGCAAAGAACACTTCTAGGCAAAAGAATTGGTGATTGTCATCCTATGTAAATAATGAACATGAATCAACCCGAACCTGATCTTCCATTACAAACTGTAGTTTTTATAATAAAACTGTTGCGGAAGGGGTGGATTTTACTAAAGAATTTGATTGAACCACGTAAATGTTGTGATGATTCACAAAATATCTATCTCATTGGTAAATTGTACACAAAAGGAAGAATGCAGATTTTACAAACTTTTGATTTTCCTTGCTAGCTATCCCACAAATACATGCAAAGTTTATCTATGGACGAAGGGAAAACATTCTACCTTCCTATCCATCTTCTCATCTTATGCTTAAACTTGAAGTAAATCTCAATTTCTTAATAGAGCAAATTATCTAAATTCCTATTAGTCAACACTAGAGAAGAGAATCTACAATTTCTTATCATAGCTGCGAAACATTTTTGTGAAATCTAATTATAATTCGCCAGAAGCCAGATTTATCAAAACCGAACATGGAGAGATTGCCTATGCCGATCACCGATGTACCCTACCCACTTGAACCTGATATTCTTGACAGTCTCAATAAAAGGTCGTTGCATTGCAAATGATGGCAAATCATTTAAGGCAGAAATTTCCGAATTATTACTTCTAATCTGATTACATTTGGTAACAGTATATGAAAATTCGACGCTGCTTTACAAGTCGTTCCGCGTAACCTACTTTTTTATACCCTACGATAAACGGCACTTGACATAAAGCTAAAAACATATTTTGAGTTTCAACTCTGAAAACATATTTTGCTATATTACATTGCGGGTTAGCTCTTTAGATGTTTATGAATTCATCGTCGATGACTAGCTTGCAAAATAAACTGTGCCGCTACTGGTCACAAGCTAAAACTTGAATTTAATAGTCCAGCATGTTTTTATTGCAATGACACACTAGAATTATGACTGCTAAAATGAGTTAGCAATTACTTCTAATCTGATTCATTTGGTAACAGTATCTGAAAATTCGACGCTGCTTTACAAGTCGTTCCGCGTAACCTACTTTTTTATACCCTACGATAAACGGCACTTGACATAAAGCTAAAAACATATTTTGCTATATTACATTGCAGGATAGCTCTTTAGATGTTTATGAAATCATCGTCGATGACTAACTTGCAAAATATACTGTGCCGCTACTGGTCACAAGCTAAAACTTGAATTTAATAGTCCAGCATGTTTTTATTGCAATGACACACTAGAATTATGACTGCTAAAATGAGTTAGCATTCTCTGCATATGCAATAATCTGGCTCTTTACGATGAAATCATCGACTTTAGTTTCTAATTTGAAACAAAGGATCGTTAAGAGTTTTTCCATTTTCGATGTATGATAAATCAGCGAAGAGAAAGCTAGTTGAGGGTATAAAAAGGGCAATCTTAAGCGTATAAGGGTATCTGTTCTCTTTCAACAGTTCTCTTGATCTAACACTTGCTCCACACTCCCAAAAGGTATCATTAAACCCTAAATTAATTCTTCCTAAGTTTTTTGTCCAGTGTTTTTTTTCTTCCATAGACACTACCATGAATCTCATCGTCTGTCTTCTTCCATTGCTGTCAGCTGCCATTGCCTTCCCACAATATGGTGGTGGCTGGGGAGGCGCTCCTGGATACGGATATGGTGGTGGCTACGGAGGTTATCCAGGTGGTGGCTGGGGCGTTCCTCCATCTGGCTATGCTGCTGGGTCACAATTTGGTGCAGCACAAGGATCAAACCTCAATGCCTACGTAAGAACCGACTAGGAATCCATTTTTGAGGCATATTAATTAACTGTATATTGAATATTTCAGAACGCTGGAGCTGCCCAAGGATCTAACTTAGCCGCTGCTCAAGGGTCACAAGGCGCCCAAGGATCTGCTCAATATGCTGCAGCCGCCGGTCGAGATGCTGGAGCCAGCAGCAGTCACGGAAGCAAATTCGGGTCATCCCAAACCTACGGCGAAAACTACGGAAATAGCGCTGCTCATGATGTCTCCTACGGCCAAGCTGCAGGAGCTCAACAAGGATCCAACTATGGTCAAGGTTCTGCCGTTCAAGCTAATCAAGCCTCCGCCTCAAACGCCGCTGGTGTCAATGCTGCTCAATATGGACAAGCCGTACGATAGCATAAAAATGGCATTAGTTTGAACCTTTTCTAAGGAGACTTTGTCTAATTCATTCCTTTCTTTTCTTTAGGCTGGAGCAGCCCAACAATCTGGATACGTCGGTTAACTCTTCTAAACTCACCGCCAAACTTCATCAAGTCTCTGCTCTGTATATACCATCAATTGCGACATCCAATTTTGCAATGTTAATCACAATGTTTTTAGCTGCCACTGTACATACAATTTAAATCAGAAATAAAAAAGACCAAGAAAATGCAAATTGAGTGGACGTTTAATTTTTATTCCGCATCTTAACTGGCTTACTTGTGCTGGGCTAAAGTTACAGCACTTGCTTATAGACTCTAAACTATTTTGACAGGACAGTTTTTAGGCCAGGAGATTATTGCTTAAGCATAGAATGTCTAAATAGTCATACAGAAGGAAGTTATCGTAATACATTCTCAGGTTTATCGAATAAACTGTGGAAACTGATTACATTTAGCATTTCTGTATATCAAAGTACAGAATTTATCCTTTCATGCATAAGTCATACAATTTGTAGCTAAGATCGCCAAGTTACTTAAATTAACTTAAAGAGTAGATGTTGCTTCTCTGCACAGGATTGGCCATGACTAGAGGCTTGACGCTGGAGGACTTGAGCATAAGCGACAGCCAATGTTAGGAACGTCGTTTTGCCATTTTTAAATGATTTGCGGCCCCTAAAATTGGAAATAGGCTTGAGAATTTGCATAGTGCTAGAACATCCGATTTGAAATAGCGTAACTTCTAAATATGACATTACTATTCAGACATTTCAGTGTTTTCAAGCACTTAAATAGGTCAGACCAATTGCTCATCAAAATGTTTTTATTATATAATTTTTTATCGATATTCCAGTTCTAGAATAGTGTAGGTGCTTTATAGGACATTTCCGGGTAGTACACAAAAAACAAGTCGCCACAGAATCATAACATTACCAAAGACACCGCGCTATGTTGGGAATGTCGGATTGAATTTTTTATTGCAATGTTGTGACGGTGTAGTTATTTGTTTCAGATGACCTAGTAAAATAGTTCCTGTTTTTTTCGAAGAGTAATTAACCCCGATGAGTGGCTGGACAGAGGGTATAAAAAGCCGGATTTTCATACACAAATTTTAGTTATATCCTAGCCTTCACCAGCTCAAGCTCTCTTAGAAGTTCTAGTTCCCGATTCGAGACAAAAGGTATCTGCACAAATTCTTCATTCAGTCTTAACATTTTTATAATTTGAATTTTTCAACAGATAAGCACTATGCATTCCTTCATTTGCATTCTTTCGTTGATCTCCACCGCTTTTGCCTTCCCACAAGGCTATGGCGGATATGGAGGTCCAGCCCCAGGATATGGAGCTGGATATGGAGGTCCAGCCCCAGGATACGGGGGTGGATATGGAGGTCCAGCCCCAGGATACGGTGGTGGCTACGGAGGTTATCCAGGTGGTTATGGATATGCTCCATCCGGTTATGGTGCTGGATCACAATACGGTGCTGCTCAAGGATCCAACCTCAATGCCTACGTAAAATTCCTATAATGTGTTATATTTTAAATTCAATCTAAACGCCTGTCTACTATTCCAGCAAGCTGGAGCCGCCCAAGGATCAAACTTAGCAGCTGCTCAGGGTTCACAAGGTGCTCAAGGTTCCAATCAATACGCAGCAGCTGCTGGTAGAAACGCTGGAGCCAGTAACAGCTATGGAGGCAAATTCGGATCATCCCAGACCTTCGGTGAAAACTATGGAAATAGCAATGCCCACGATGTTTCATATAATCAAGCTGCAGGAGGACAACAAGGATCCAATTACGGCCAAGGGTCTGCCCTTCAAGCCAGTCAGGGTTCTGTCCAAAATGCCGCTGGTTTAAATGCTGGGCAATACTCCCAGGCCGTACGTTACGTTTTAGTTCATTTTTGAATGGTTTACTTGCAACAATCTAATATGTTTTTTAATTGCAGGCTGGGGCAGCCCAACAATCCGGATACGTCGGTTAGATAGAACGAACTCTATGTTATACTCTAACATCTGTTCACGATAATAATCAATCAAATATTTAAATCTGCATACAAAAGTTTCATTAGATTATTGGTAAAAATTTCGGCCCTCTGAAATAAATTCAAAATTGCTTCCAAACATGCCTTCGAATTTGCGTTCAGTTATTGTTTCGAAATGTTGAATTCAGATTATAGGGCAGTCCAAAGTCATACTCCGCTGTAAAAAATAATCGTACTTTAATCCAGTACAGAAATCGTGAATCTCCCATATCTGTCAACTTGTATTCTTAAACTTCAAAATCATCAAACCTAACAGTCCAAATCCATTGTTCTGCGGCCAATAAAATAAAATTAGACTTCAATTGACAAGGACAATAGTTTTATTATCTCTCCTCAGTATCTCCGATTTCAGTTGACTGCTAGTACTTGCAAGGTGCAACAAATAAATCGAAAAGCAAAGAAGTTTTCCAACGAATAAGATTAAACTAATCGGAAGTGATTACTAGTGAGTAAGCCGAAAGTATTTTGTTTTGACATAAGAAAATAGTCTAGCAGTAACACCAATTCAATCCTGATAAACTTTTCTACTTGCCACTCAACTGCTCATACAATTTTGGGACATAACTATCCCATTCTGCCTCATAGAAATTTCCAGCAATGGGTTCTCCGAGCTTGTGCTTTGCTGCAAACTTCCGAATAGAGAACCCCCCACGATTATCCCCAGATCTGTTTGTTAGTCTCGGTTCAGGAAATTTCAATTTTCCGGGTTGTTCGTAAACGAGAAACACGTAGCGATGAAGGCCTGTTCCTTGGGGTGGTCCAGAACCAACATAGGCAGACAAAACTTCTCCATCAGCAACTCGATCCCCAGGGATATTTCCAACTAGCCAGTGATGCCATTCCCTACAAATATGGAACTATATTAACATTGATGTTACTATTTCCTAAACTACTTTATTATATATTTACCGGAATTTAGGATCTTTTCGGCTCGGCGCATCTGGATCTGATTAATCATACATAATATATTCAGAATTTTCAATTATCATTAGCCAAGTCGAAGCAAAACATTGATTACCTGTCATGCACAGTACATAGAACTTGTTTGCATCAGCTGGCCATGTCACAGTTGGAGGATCCTTTACTTGAGTTGGGGTGAGGACAATCCCTGGTTTGACTTCATGGGTTCCATATTTGACAGTCACAGTTTTTCCCGGAAGAGCATCAAGAACGTCTAGAACAGCAAAAATTAAGTTTCGGTACTTAATTCAAGTTATCAAACGCCATACACACCGACAAGACGCTGGAGAACATACCTGGAACAATTCCACCTTTCTCCATTTCTTTCGCTTGTGGGTGTGATGCAAAGGCTCTGACAGTTACGCTCTAGAATGAAAAAATAATAACCTCAAATCTGTCTTAATGAGTCGTTAGTAGATGCTAAACTATTAGTCCAATGAAGTCAGACTGATAATGCACACAAAGTCAAAATGTCTAGTTTCTACGCATTATTTACTACATGGATCTACATATAGCTACATACAAATATTATTCTCGGTGTAAACTTACCGGAAACACCGGAGATTTCCTTGGAACTACAGAAACAGAACTGGCAGAATGAATATAATTTATTTTGGGCAAGCTTTCAACACTACTTGGGAGGTTGGAGATTCGAAAATAATTCGGAGATCTAATCCGAATAATACCATTTGAAAAAAGTTTGGAGAAATTCATATTTCTTGATTCAAATCAAAGTTCACGTAACTTTTCTACGTATGCACGATGTGGCGCTGCATTATTTCCATGGACTGGCTGACTTGTGTGTTGTGTGTCTTTCTTCTCATCTCAAGCTTAGGTTAGGCTCGTTGATTTAGAATTAGATCAGTCTGTAATTACTGGAAAACGTACATATATGATTGCAGTCAATAAATATAGCCACAGCAGATCCAAACAAAATCTTCCGGATTTCTAGTTCAAAGTCCTAGAATGGGTAGTCGTTTGGATCAGAGATTATATAATACTGGAAAATGAAAACATCCCATTACGGCCTATTACCCGTCTCGATTGAATACTTTCTCTTTGGCTTTGACCGCATATGACTTCAAAGTTGTTTCTGGAATAGACTCGTTAGCCAGCTTCCGCCTTCATCAATAAAGGCTGAGGGTGATTCTCCTCTGATTCCGATTGCAACAAGAGACACATTGCAATCAACCACTAATTCCCTGTCTACACGATAAAGCCCTTGAGCTGAACTTAGTGCCGATTGCTTGCTCTTTGTCAACTTATATTTTTGAACCCAAAAATACAGGAAAACGATGGATCACTTCCGGCACGCCAAGCTATGTTCTCTGATCTTAAAGATGATAACAGTTATGAGATACGTTAACGAGAAAGCCCTGCTCCAGACAAAAATAACTACTTCAACTTCAGAAGCTTCACTTAAAGTTGGAAATAATAATGCGTCTGTCAGCGTCAACGGTGCGCTTTATTTACACCATAACATTACCATATTACACACATGAATGATTCTTTACGTAATGAATATTTAGACTAGAATTAGAAAGCTCAGAGAGTAAATATACAGAAACCACATGACTTTTATATTTCTTTGTATTCAATTTTCTGGGAACATTAATTCTTTCAATACTACCATTTGACAAATCGGTGGAAAAGCTACACTATTCAACTTATGAACCAGTATTATTTTTAATTACTCAAATTGACTGAACTTCATTAAAACCGTCTTTAATTATGATTGTCCAAGAATAGTTTACATCAAGCATTTACGAATTGGTGAAAGGATAATTACCACTCATTTACAGCTTACTACTGCGATGAACGCTTCTTAAGATGAGAGAATTCTATCAAAGTAATTAGTTGTATTCATAAAATTACTCATCTAGCAAATTATGACGTCTAGTCTCGTTATTCATTGTCCTAAATTGAGAGACTCAAGCAGTTGGATTAATTTCCCCATTTTAAGGTTGAATGTACGGATGTAGAAATTTTCCAATAAAAGATTTGTGAATTTTTATCATTGAAGCATAAATTATTTTTCTACTTTCTCAACAAGAATCAAGGCAAGACGCAAGATCAAATATTCCCCCTCAGTATTCAACATTTTTTTTTTAAAATATTAAAATAAAAATTGTTATCCAAATGATGCTTTCAAAATTTTAAGTAACTCCAATTTTGAGTAGACGAAAGGCATAAAAAGACTTCTGCTAATAACTAATTCTGTTCGGAGTTTGGAAAGCAGCCTATGTGAAAAGATTTTGGTATTGCTTGTAGGATGACGTAAGCAAGCGCTGGATTATTTCGTGCGTCTCCAAAATGATCCAACAATTGGGATGAAGATTTATTCGAGTCGAATATCAAATTTTGAGTACTGGGAGCTGAATTAGATTGTTTAGAATTCAAAAAATGTTCTCCAAATTGTGCCTCAATCAGATGTCTTTCAGCAAAACATTTTTCTTGCTCTTGAAAATCTGTAAGATCGTGGTGCATCTGGTTTTGACGTTTCCATTTGGTTCTGAAATGTACCCAAAACTATGACAAATTCTTTCCATGTCATTCAGTCCAATCATCAAATTTTAAGAAACAATGCAAATTACCTTCTATTTTGATACCAAGTTTTGACTTGAGTTTCAGATAAATTTAAAGCTCCAGCCACATCAGAACGATCCGCAACAGAAAGGTATTTCTGTGTTCGAAATTTTCGCTCAAGATATGCCAGCTGAGAATGTGTGAATGCAGTTCTTCGCCGTCGAAATTTTTTATGATGACTTACTTCCTGTTCGCATTTCTCCTTGTTCTGACAAACCGTTGGCACAACAGGACTAGTTTTCCTTGAACAATCCATGACTCCATTTGTTTCTTTAATGTCGAAAAAATATTAATATTATTTTTTGTTACAGAAATTATTAGAGTGAGATATGCAATTAGAGGATTCGAATCTAACCTAAAGAATCGCCAATAATATTTCGAATTAGGAATGATGTACTACCCATCGTTACAATTTATTATAATAAAATGCAGCACTGCTGTCAATAATTCAGCTCTGTCTCCCTCCGTCGAAAGTAGTGAATGAAGTTCCCAAACGTTATTATTAGAGTGAGATATGCGATTAGAGGATTCGAATCTAACCTAAAGAATCGCCAATAATATTTCGAATTAGGAATGATGTACTAGCCATCGTTACAATTTATTATACTAAAATGCAGCACTGCTGTCAATAATCCAGCTCTGTCTCCCTCCGTCGAAAGTAGTGAATGAAGTTCCCAAACGTTGACTGAGGTATTTATTTCATGGTGGCAGATACCACTTTTCTGAAAATGTCTCTATTCGACATAAGTGACAAATAAGCATATTCGCATACGGTTTACCCTCTGTAGATTTGTGAGCTTCCTATCGGGGGAAAGGGACGCTTTACAGAAAGTGGTGAGAAAGTCAAGCGCCGTCGTAAAAATGAACAGAAAATGTATCTTCAGTCTCAACTTTGTTGTCAAGTTCTGGCTTATTGAGAGAGAGTAGATGGTCTGATGTATTACTTTATTTAGCTCGATTAATTTAATTTGACCTTCCATTATAAAGTCAACAGAGCTATATTGAGAATTAATTTACATCGATGTGATAATTGACTGACTTGGAGTTTAATTAATTGGTCTTTCACTGAACCCCATCAAAACTGAACGTGAAGTAAAGTATGATTCAAGCGAAGCTATTCATCTGGTAAAATTAACTTTTTATAACAAATTTTTATTCTCGTCCTCACTCGATTCTGAGTAGTTCATGGGTAAGGTATTCATGATTTTGTCATTTATAATATATTCAGCATGGACGAGGGTGCAAATGCATTTCATTGTACACAATCATTTCACCTAGATGCCCAGATTAACGAATATGGCATTTAATAACATGGTAAAGCTGGACGCACAATTTTCTCTATAATCGTAAAGTCCTTGAGTTTTGCTCTGAATTCACGAAAGCAACAAGACTCCATTTGTACTAATTTATAAATGCCAACACAATTTAAAGATTGATTTATTAATTTCTACCGGGTCACTACTATCGGATAAAGTTGAAAGGTTGAAAGTGAAAGATAATGAAATCTGAATTCAAGTTTTAAGCACAATCCTTTCTTCTGGGTCTGTAATAATGAGATTACGTGATGGTTGCCTGGCTGGTGGAGAGTAAAGAAGGATGAATTGTTATCGGACGGGATGGCTTGGTTAGTTAGGGCTGGAAGGGCTGTTGCTGCTGCAGGGTTCTTTCGCATCTCTAACGACCAGTTGTTCAAAGACTCTTGATGAGGTTTCATGTCCCCCGGACCGACTACGTACATTCACCCTACACATACACATACATACTCTCTTTAAAGTTTTAATTATTATTTATTCATTTAATAAAGAAAACTCAATCAAAAACACGTACGGTAATTTGAAAATTTTAGCACATATTATTCGTGTTACCCACCGGTTAGTTTAGCAGTTAAAAGTGCAATGGACTTCAAATATAATTATCGTGATGCAAAATGCATCTAATGAACTAGACAATTTGTATAAATTCATGCAAAGATCTATTCAAGGACTTGTAGTGAAAAATAATCAAGTGGTCGCGGAGAGTGGTGAGAGAGAAAAACAAAGGACAAATTAAAATGGACGACTAAGCTTGTGTATCGTTTTGTGGGAGCGGAGTTCTTTCCCAGGAGGGAATTCATTTTCTATCCCTGAATTCGTAATTCAAGTTGATTTGTCTAAACATGCGGGAGTGTGGAAGTTCATTGGATTTTAGGATAATTTATTTGCTTATTTTTGTACTGGGATGGACAACGACTGTTTCAGGTAATCATTTCCATTTTGATATTGAATTAAAAGGCAACTACAAATTAATGTACTGATTTTTGAGAACGATTCGTTCGAAATACAAATTATCCCCATATTGAAAATGGACAGAATTTTCTCACAACTAGTTTCCCCTGTTAAAGACTAGAGAATCTGTCATTTTAGTTTATGGGCCTATTCGGTTAAGAGCAGTGCCTTCCACTTTATAGTTTGATTTATAATCTTGCTCTGTGCTATAAGTTCACATTTTCAATCTCTCTGAACTTTAGTTACGCCAGCAAATCAACAGGTAAAATTATTTCATCAGGTCAGGTCATAAAGTTCTGCTGCCGTCATAAAATTTTCAATTGTCATTGTCAACAAGTTGCTATTTTAACTACGAGTTTATATTGCTTGTCTATCACTAAAGTAGTATTCAGAAATTGGGTGTCTTTAGGGAGCACTTTAAGTCTCCCCAATGTGGATTGGGTTAAATTAAGTTTCGTTCCTACTAAACAGTGCTCATAATTTTCTACACATTGAGTGGGGTATGCATTTTGAGAGTAGTGGAAGCCTTGAAGATCAAAGGTCGGTTGAGAGCGGTATCAAAATATTAGTTTATCACGTCTGATAGGGTTGTGAATTCCCACAAATATCTAAAAATTCTAACATATAATCAATTTTTATCCGATTCGGAAAATCTCCAATCCATGTCTCCGAAATGACCTCCCTCAGAAGTAGCCCTTTGGGAAGGCTCGAAAGGGAAAAGGGCCAGATGGATAAAATCCAGTTGAAACGTTCCTCTACC
>WJEZ01000209.1:0-37267 GCA_009869925.1 Thalassaphorura encarpata
GGATTTCTCGAAGCATCACGTTATCTACAAATGATACATGATTTTCTGGATGCCAATCAAGGCTATAATAAACGCAATCAAATTCCACAGTATCCAAAAGTCGATTGATGGGCTCAATCACCTGAAAATGTATGATTTTATATAAACTAATGGAAATTAAGATTAGGCTGACGCTGCTCATGGAAGTTATGACATCATACCTCTTCCCCATTTTGCTTGGCTGGGCAATTTGAAACCGCCAATGACCCTGTAATGAAGTCATTCTGGACGTCTACTACAATCAATGCACTGATTGGACGAACAATCTGAAAAATCACGTTACTGCGTGTCAAAATCAAATAAACCCTCATCAAGTCATTAGCGTCATCATATTTATTCGCTTTCTTCGTGTGACTGCAGAATTGGTTCAATATGCCCTAGCGTACTAATTTTAGAATATTTATTTTCTACTTAATTGCATTATCATTGTGGCCGTTTTTAGCAAGCTGAAATATGAATATATCATGTTTACTTGCTGATTACAATTTCTTTGCTTGACATTTGGCTAAAATCTAAGTTTAATCTTATTTGCAGTTTGCTTTTTTAGCACAGTGTTACAATTTCCTGTCCCACTATTCTAAATTCAGTAAAGAAAAGGTGTACCCTGGAGACTTTTTGCTCAAGCAGTACTTTTATTTCTTTGTACCCATTGTAAGATTGGTGAAACTACATTAGTTTGAAGAAAGTGCAAATGCGAGTACTCCTGCCTGGCAAAAGTAATTTGTAGAGTTCGTATTTAATGTATTTTGGTCATTGTGATTTTGATTGGGAATAATAAAAAATAGAGTGGTGCTTTTAAGAATAAAGTGGAAAGGTGAGGTACTTATTCATGACGGTTTAAGTTTGTATGTTGACACAGGTTGAGATTATGAGTTCTTTTTCCTCGTAAATGAACTCTAGATTTAAGTTTGAGAGTCAAACAAACTCTTGTGGGGAGGAAAGGGGCAAACTCATCGAGAGTAATCACGAACTCCATGTGAAAGAACCATGACGAAGTTATTTCGAGCGGGTAAAATGTCACGGTCAGAATCGATGCGGGGAAGTCCAGTGCCAGGCACGAGGTGGATTTTTACTCTACTTTGTATTTTCGCCGAGATCCGGAATAATTTCTAAAGCTCCAGAAACCACCCATCAACACAAGTCCCTACTAATGTATGCAAGGATGTTCTACCTGGGTTTTTCTTCAGGTTTTGTAGGATAAAACATCTCCAGGGTTTTTGGTACAAGTGCCTTGGCTTACTAAATGAGTCTCTACTGCATTGCACTATTTTTATGAGTCTCATTCTAAATGGACGCCCTTTGCGGTATGGTGACTATCACGGATACACTCCGAGTTTCATAATGTTAAACAAAGGAAATGACCCCAAGACCCTCTCATAAATCACCACTTCATTCAAATAAAACTTTTGCCCTTTCCAACTTTGGCAACAAAATTCACAAAAGAGTTTCGGAAACTCATTCCTTTCTCCGTTTCCTTCAATTTAGAAAAAAACTAGCATAAATCTCAGTGACTCACCTTTTTGATCCATTTTTGCCAACATACTTCGAATTCTTTTTCATCAATCTGCCCATCCTGCAAATTAAATCAAGAATCTCTATATGAGTCAGTCAGTTCTTTTTAAAATACAAAATATTCATCCAGACCCCGACAGATTCTAATTTTCTCTACCCACTTGGGTTCTTTTTATACGTTGAATTAATTTATTTGATACGTCTATCGAATTTGTATTGAGGTTCACCTTAATTCAAGGAATAGAAAAATAAATATGAAGAGAAGGTAAACTTTCCCTTATCACCATACATCAACCCAACCTATTTTTATGAACCAATAAAAACTTGGCAAATGTTTACTTTACCTGATTCACATCAAAAACGTCAAACATATCCCGTAGTCTCTTTGCATCGATATGATATGGTTTATCCCTCTCGTTTCGGAATAAAGCTCTACACAGCACAGCGAATTCCATGCTATTCAAACACCCATCCCTGGAAACAAATAAAAAGAAAATATTTGTAATAATTCAGACCAGAAAAACTGACTCTATTCTTGCTATATTTAATATGAAATATTTTTTTAAAAGAGTAGCATATAGTTATTTTGGCTGACCATAAGCAAATGAAGCCAAATCCTGATTTCTGAGTCAAATTTTTCATTTTTTGTCGAATAGATTCATCATCATCGGTGCTTTTGAAAGAAATACATTTTCGAGAGAATGAGTTTAGATTATTTATATTTAAATGGCTGAACCTCGACCTGAGGGGAAGATTAGCTAATTTCTTAATAAAACTTCGACCTGCATACATTTTTACTATTTTTTTGTGTTACAACTAGAGACTATATTCCCGGCACAGGCAAAGTCGGTGTTTATAAAAGACATAGCAGTGTCCACCCAAATTCTGAGAAATGGAAAACGAGAATTTTTATTATTTGTCAATAATAGTTTCTCTTGGCAGCTGAGCTAATTAATGCCAGTGTAAAGAATAGAAAAAATAAAGTAGAGTCCTGGAAATATCTTGTGCAGATTATTGCCATATTCGGATGGAATATTTTTTACCAGTGCTTGAAATAGCGTTGAACGATATTTTCTCCTTATCCGAAAGGAGTCATAACCAAAATTCCGGTACAGAATAAGGCTTAATAAATTATTATTGTACTTGTCTCCCTATTCTGGACGAAAGGATGGGAATGGGATTGGGAGCCGAACTCATTTATTCTGCACTCTATAGAACTCTATTGTGACAGAGGAGGTGAGAAGGAATCAATATAAGTACAACGATTGTCAAGACTTGGAAAGAAAGCAGTCTTAAGTCCATTATTTATACAAGAAAAATATGTTTACAAAGGCCAACATTCATCAAGAACAGTAAAGTAACACGTGGTACCAGTATAGAACATCAGTTCCCAGAACAGTCATTTTTGCACAGAAAAGAAAATTCACGAGCTAAACAAAGTATGGAGCGAAAGGTGAAAGTTTATGCAAAGACAAAATAGACTAGAAATAGAATATTCAGAATCTCTGTAAATATTGTGGTATTCTTGGCCGGGTCTAATAGAAACATACACATGTGCGATAAACACGAATTAGGGCATTCTTTCTTTACATAAAATAAAAAAATTCAGGCTAAAAATGTATCGATACAGTGAAACTTGCCTAATTTCTATAAGACGGCAGTTATAGTTTGTATAGCTACACTGTCTTGCCTAATTCAAAGGAAAGATCGTAGACAGTTTGAAAATCTACACTACTCTATTCGTAGGCGATAAAGAAAACTACCATTTCGAACCTAGTGCCCGTGCCAGTCTAGTTCTACCTAAGTTTTTTTTACTACTTTTGGCTTCGGAATGAAATACTCCTAACTTGGGGATTCCTAATTCACCAGAACACAATAGGCCAAACGCACATGGAACAATGGAAGCCAATTTGAGAACTTAAGTTTGCCAAATTAGGCCTACTTTCATACAAGGACAATATCATTAGAATCGCTCTTCTAATTAAAAGAGCTCACGCTTTTGTGACTGTGCTGGACACGACAGCACAGACCTGGGTTGACAGGCAACAACATGGATATCTAATCAAATTTGTGAATTCGCAGGAAGTCCACAAGGGCACCTATTGTTGTGAATTTAGCGTTGCATTTTTTTCTACCGTCTTTTCTGCTTACTCATCAGCTTTGACTTGTCATCCAGCATAGTTTGCGTCTGGATACCGGATGCTCGCCTTAATTTTACGAGTAATCTAAACCTTTGAGAATGACCGAACCGGAAATAGAGCAAGGTCACCAAAATTCTAGCATAATTTGTTTTCCCAAAATCCAAAGTTCTAAATATTATACTTATGTAAATCAAATACCAAATACAAATTCGTTCCATCGACTGTCAAGTATCCCTATTCTACGTAATATTCTTGCCAATTAGTAATTATTGCTGTTAAATTCAACAAAACATACGATATTATGTTTAATGTAATTTAAAGCTCATGAAAATGTTGAGATCTGAATATGTGATATGTAAAATTTAAACAGATATAGCACACTGTATGGCATAATTATAATTTGAATATCCGAACGAGCAATGGAAATGAACTAATAAATATTTCTACATATAATCCAAATCTAAACTAAAAGGTTTCGGCGTCCGGCCCAAGGTTGAAGTATGAAGTAAATCTAATAAAACTTATAGATAGAAAGACAAAGTTTTAGTAGAAAATGGGTTTTTAAATTACCTGTCAATATCGAAAGCAGCTAAACAAGTTTCCATGGATGAATGAAGAGAAAGGAGGACATGAGAAGAGAATCCTGAAGAAAGTTCACTTTCACTCTCAACTGAATTTTCTGATTCTAGAGAAGCCGTGGATTTGTTGCCTTCACCAACAATTTCCACAGATCCATTCTGACGATTCTCCATTCTCTGTCCTCCAGGATTCCGCCGAATGAACTGAGTTCCAACTCAATTGTTCTTGTAGTTCTTATAACAAAGTGACGACAGACGACAACCACCTCACTACCACCTCCGGCCAGCTTTGTTATAATTCTGGACTAAAACTAAAACTGGAGTGGGAAAAAGAATGTACTACGAGGGACGACGACTGCCTGACTGACTGATTGATCCTCTTACCCGCTCTTCACGACTCCTGTGTCACACAGACGGATCCAATCCACTTTCGATCCAATCCAGTCTAAAGAATTATTGTTCCTCGCACAGACTCTCCGGACAGGACACACTACGACGACTACCTCTTTCACAATCCAAAGCAAAGCAAGAAGGATAATATATTCAACAACCTTATGACAACTAATCTCATTTTGTGTTCTTTGGCTTGGCTCCAGAGAATTAACAGACTTGGGGTGCCTGCTTTGCATCATATCATTTCCAGAGAATGCATGCCATGAGTCTGAGTCATCAAAGTTTGTTTAATAAGAGAAACTGGTTCTGCGTTCGCACTTCTACTGAATCCTAATGCCCTAATCTATTCCTCACTAAACATTTTTATATGCACATAAATGTGTAATTAGAAAATATTAATGATCATGTACAGGATTTTAAATGGTCATGCCTTGCATTAGTACTTGCTATGCACTGCTTGCTGAAATAGTCAAAACCAGTTCCACTATTATATAATTTCTACAGCTACATCTCCGGTTTGTCCTTGCTGTTGTTGCAACTTCGGGGTTTTAATTTGCATAAATTAAAAATATAGGACTTAAAAATGTTCAGGATATGTTATATAATGATTAGACAATCATAATAAATTTTTATCTACACACCCAGAACGACCTTGAATAAATGACAGGGTTGTCCTCATTAATTTTCTAACTGAAATACTTCTCAAGAGAGATAAAATAATCCGCAGGTAAGAATGTCGTATGGGGACAACATGTTTTTGGGGTTCTGAAGGTTTCCTACTTCAGAACTAAATACAAGCAGATTTCAAGACGCATTTGCATGTTCAAGAAACATTTAGAAATGCCGCATTAAGTATCGATTTAGAGGAATTATATTTAATCGGACTTAGGCTCAGTTAAGCTTCGAATGTTAAGGTGTATTTTTAACACATGTCTCGAGTTTGTGTCCAAAACTGAACAAATTAATTGCTCTGCTAAACGCGACATCCAAACTAAATTGCCAAATCTCATTAGCCTTCAAGTAATTTTAGATTTTAGTCTCACACAAATTATCCATTGGGAAAAATATTTTCTAAGGTCAATGAAGGGGCAAAATTCATTAACGCTTCAAATGAGGTCAATTTAGCACCGCACTTCTTTCCATGAAAACGACTTTTATTCTGAATTGACAAAGAATTTTGTAATTGCAAAACAATTTTTAGACCGTTTTCAACAATTTCAGATCCTGACGAGTGAACATTTTTTTGTCAATCGAGTTGACAACTTTGCGAAACATTTCAATGCGTTTGACATTTTTCTCGAGCTCCTTGGCTTTCTTACTGGCAAGACGAATCACATCATCTGGAATTCCTGCTAGCTTTGCAGCGTTAAACCCGTATGATTTTGGACATGCTCCTGGTGCCAACTTGTAGAGGAATGTAATCGTTTCTTCTGTTGGGTCATTCTCGTTTTCATTCTCAACCATGCAAGCCTAAAAATGAGCATAAGAACCATGTAGTGGAAGTTTTAAGTAATCTAAAAAAGACAAACAAATATATACGTACCATGTGACCCAACTGAATCGAAGGAACTTTTTGAAGAGATTCGACCAGAGTATGATAATGAGTGGAGAAAACAGATCTACATTGACGAGTCGCAAGTTCTTTGGCCACCGCATAGGCAATTGCAGTGCCATCATAAGTGGCAGTCCCCCGTCCCAATTCATCCATAAGAACTAAAGAGTCTGGTGTAGAGTGTTGAAGCACAGCTGACGTCTCACTGAGTTCAACAAAGAAAGTACTTTCACCTTCCCCAATGTTATCATTTGCTCCAAGTCGGGTAAAAATACGATCCACAACACTTAAATCACATTTTGTAGCAGGAACATAGCAGCCCTGAGTAAACAAGTTCAGCGTACGACCATTGTAATTCTCTTGTCAAAATGATAATAAATATAAATTTTATTTATTACAACTTACAATTTGAGCAAGAACTGCGGTAATGCCAATTTGCCTCATCAAAGTAGATTTTCCGCCCATGTTTGGGCCTGTCAAGAGCAAGAATCCTGGGAATTCCTCCTTTACGCCGAGTACAGAGTCATTGGGAATATAATTGTCTTGTGACAAGGACGGATGACGACCATTCTCAATTCTTATAAATGGATCCAAGTTTGTAGAAATCACATTCGGACGGCACATATTCTCTTGACTTTCAGAGCTAAAGCAATTTTTACATAATTAAATACATCCAACATTTGCTATATAAAATATAAAATCTTACAATGTGGTTAATGATAGCAAGGCATCCAAGGTCCCAATGCAATTCACAGCTTTTTTCCAGATCTCACGGCTATGGAAAATTTGAATGTCCATAAAAACGTTTGAATTTAATATAATTGGTATGAAAAATGAACTTACTGTTTGTCAAACTGAGCAAATATACGACGTGTAATATCCTTCAAAACTGCATCTCGATTTGCTTCAAGTTGGAGCATTTTGGCTAAAAACTCCTGTCAACATGCGTTAAGATTTAAACTTGAACTATTCCAAGTATTAAAGTACATGGCAAACTAACCTTGGTTTTTGCAGTATAGTAACGCTTAAAGCCTTTCCTCGATGAGCTCATTTCAAAATCATTTGGTACACGAACATTGTCTGCGATCTCGATTTGAAATCGTTTCTTCTCAGCTCCAAAGTATTTGACTGGACGCTGAAGGCGTTTGTGAACATCTCTCAGGTATATGTCAATATCATTTTGCAAGTCAATAATTCCTAATGAAGCAGCATCATACTCATGGTCAACTCCAGTCATTGGTATAATCTTCCCCTCCTCCAGGGCAGTCTTGTGGTTAAATGCATTCTACATTCGTGCATGCAAAATTAGACAACTATTCGTGAATAATTAGAGTCAACAATATTCACACTTACGTCAAAAAATTCCAAATAACTTATCCAAGCATGGAAATTCAGATATGATAGTTTGCAAAAGATCTGATTTGACTCCATGATCATATCCTAAAATATTTCAGTAATAAAATAAGACAATTTTAAGGTATTGTCAGCCCAAGGTTCCAATTTTAAAGTATTTCTTTTACCTTTCATGGTTGCGATGAGAGAAACACATGATTTGAAATTTTTCAAAACACTAGTGAGATCCAATATCTTCCAGTTTAGAATACTTTTTTTCTTCAAACATAATGGCACGTGAGTCTGGGTGACTTTGACTATGATGTTCACTTCCCAAAGAATGTATTCTGAAATAAATTAGTTTTAAAAATGTTTTCACACACAATTTACAACAAGAGAAGCAGAATAAAAATAAAAGACACTAACTTGCTCAAAAGGCGTTCCAAGTCCATCAAGGACTTTAACATAGGAACAATCTTGTCCCTTAACTCCTGGAGCGTCATTAGCTCTTCGATCGCATCTTGTCGCCTTGATATTTCTTCTGGGACAGCCAAGGGGGCACATGTCCATTGACGCAACAATCTCTTGCCAAACTGTGTGGCGCATTTGTCCAGTAGAGAAAATAGATTCTTTGGACCAAATGTAATTTCCAAATTTCGTAAAGTTACTGCATCCAAAACCTAGCATGTGCCATTTCTTCATTAAACTGTGTTTTAAGGTGTCAAGCGATAAATCTGCTTAAATAATGTACCATAAACTTAGAACGATTCTTCTTCTGCACAGTTTTGATATTTTCATGAGGGATGATCGAATCTATTGGAGTGTAAACTTCAAATTGTTTGAGTGACAGCAAATCATGTTCAACTAGGCACTTGGTGAGATAAAAGATGACACCACCCAAACATTTAATCCCCGCCTCCCAACCAGCCTCTGGGGTTAATCCCAAATTGTCACCTGCAAATATAAATATTTCTGAATTTTATGACGTTTCACTTAAGTAAAAAAGTACGCACCTTCAGATTGAAATAGCTTGAAATTCTTCGGCCATTCAATAGAATCACGTTCAGTTTTTCGGAAATAAGTTCCCTCGGCTAAAACCTTCATAGTCTTGGTTGCACTATAAAATATATCAACTATTCATCGCCTGCTGATTTAATTTCAGAAGGAGTTACGAAGTTGGGTAAGAGCAAACCTGTAAAATTCAGTATCGGCAACCAAACTATTTTTCCTAACTCCACTCATATTATTGAGAAGCAGCATGACGGCTGCAGACAGTGTTGCCCCCTTACTTTTCTTCTCATACAATATCTTAGAAAAAACAAATTAGGTTGAGTGGAATTTATTATAGCAAAACTAAATCAGTTTCAGTTTCACCTACCTCAACTGGAATGTAATGAGCGAAAAGTGTACGGAGCCTGGAGAAATGACGATCGTCCATAAACTGTCCAATGTGAAAAGTTCCAATAGTTGTATCAATAAAGCAAACACCAAACTCTGGCCCATTTGGATTTTGCTGCAAATTAATCGGAATTTGAGATTTCTGCCCATTTTACTAAGAAGTCTCTGTTCAACCTTAATACCTTTTCAACAAGTGCGTATAAATACTCTGAGTTTGGTTGAAACGGAAGTCCAGAAACATCTTGGACTGATGCGATTCTTACACCTTGTGATGTGAACTGGCAAATTTCACGCTTCACAACTTTGTCAAATTTAGATGGTCTACATTCTGCAAGTAAAAATTTCAAGTTAATTCCACTTAACTCAGTTAACTCTTAATTGAATTAACAGACATACGCTTTTTGCATCGTTCAATCATCATTTCTGGGGTTTCTGTCTGTTCAACACGAGCAACTTTGTAACCTTTTTGAACTAAAAGCTCGGCATATCGAGAATATGAAGTTTCTGCGAGAAATATTTTTAAGTTTCAAATCGTCTAATATTATTTAATTTTTGATTTACTTTAATGTTAATTATCGTTTATCGTACCTGGAAATCCACAGTGAGCAATCTCACCCTGTGAAATAGAATTATTAAAAATATTAATATCGTCAAACTTCAATTTGCAGTATTCTTAAGGATTTCACTACCTTCATAAAAATTAGTCCTAACTCTTGAACTCCACAAACTGCATCCATATTATACATTTCAATAGAATTTTCCAAGTTTAAAGAAAAGAACGCAATCAAAATTCTGTGACTTCATTTCCCACCACTGACGAACAGCCTGAAATTCAATGTTGAAATTACTGAAGGTCAGGTCAGATAGGCAAACAGAAATAAGGAATCGAGAAAAAAACATACAGGTGTGAGAGAGTCCAAATAACTTGACGGAACATGCAGAGTCCGATTGTCGTATTCAGGATGATCAATTCCTCTCATTTTCCTATCCCGAATATTTTCTGGTTTAAGCCATTTAAGTTTCAAGTGAGGCCAACGTCCTTCGTCATCGGAATTGGCTGCAGAGACTTGAGGAGTCCGAGGGGTCGACGTTTGCGGAGATTTTGAATACTCCAATACTTTGGCCTTAAAGTTGCTCTTTCGGGCTGTAGTTTTGGCACCAGCATTGCTTGATGCACTTTTTGGAGTCTCGTCAAAAGTTTTGTTAAGTAACTTCTTCTAAAATATTTAAAAATAATAAATCAGTTCCAAAAATCCAATTATTTACATTGTGTGTATTTTACCTTGGTCGGTGGAGTTTCGTCCAAGACTTCGACATCTTCAGATTCAACTTCCGATTCAGAGTTTTCCTCAACTGATTCTACTTCACTCTCACTCTCAATTGTTTCGGCAGTAGTATCGGGTTTGTATTCGTCATCATCTTCACCCTTAGTTTTACTTGTGTCCACCTTTTTCTTGTCAGATTTCGTGTTCAAAGATTTTCCCTTCTTTTTCTGTTTGTTATCAACATCACTTTCTTCCACTGATTCAGAGTCCGAATCAATGATAATTCGACGTCGCTTGGTAGGAGTGTTATTATTCCCACTTGCACTTCTAGTTTTGGCTTTACCCTTCTTGGCACTGGATCCTTTTTCTTTTTCAACTATTGAATCAAAGTCGAACCAATGCATCTCAATTCTTTTCTTAGGTGAAACTGGCTTAGCATTATCAGCAAGTTTGCAAGCTTTAACCCAGGCTGGATCATTTTTGGCAGGAGTGACGGACCCATCTGAACTGCCATTGTAGATTTTCATATCCCTGTCAAGAAAACCGTACACTACTTAATTTCAATGTTCCTGACAAAATTTAACCACAAAACTCACGATTTTCGCATCCAAGCTCTGGATGGTGGATCATCAAAAAATTGGACATGATACTCGTTGCCATCATCCCGTACAAATCCAGCCGATTTATTCTCATCTCTTATGAAACCAGGCCACCATGGATATCCTTCCATTTTTGCCCAAACCAAGGCACCAGGAATAAACTCTGTGCTTCCTGCTGTAATATTAAATAAAACCCTTCTGTTTAAATCATGTCATTTCATTGTCTAAAATTTCATATTAATTAGCAATATTAAAAATGTGTTTCTTACGAGATGCCAATCCCTCTGTTCGAATTCGTTTACTAGCTCTTCCATTTGAAGCTGGAGAGAGCTCTACGGATGGTCCTCTTTTATTAGTAGCATCTGAATTTCTAGTCGGTGTCAACGGCACATTTTTGCCCCTGCTTGATGGTGGCGTAGAGGCCAATTCTTTTTTAGAACTTGTGGTGGGCGTCGAGGCTGATTTTTTTACTGAATTTCTTGTCTGTTTCTTCGTAGACGTGGAATTAGAAACAGTATTTCCTTTTTTAGTAGTTGATTTTGGTGTTACTCCTCCCTTGGGAGTAGAGGCTGGGGCTGGGGTCGTAGTACGACTTCGAAGAGTTGTACTAGTACTTGGTGTTGTTTTAGTAGAAGGTGACCCACTGGCAGCAGCCCCAGGTGAACTCGTAGGGGAATCCTTTGGAGTTTTTGAGAAATAATTTAAGATTGTGTTTTTCGACATTGTAAGATTCGTGTTGCGAAAACAGATCGAATCAGGCAGTCAGAAGTGGTGACTGCTGATGGTGAGTTTGTGTAAACCTAAAATAATTTAGTTTAAGTTGAATAGATCAGTAGGTAGGGAAAATCCATGCTACAAAGTAGAAGAGTAGAATGTGAATGAGAGAGCGGATGGATTTTTGTTCCTTCTGCCTCCTTTCTTTTTCTTTCTTCTGGTGGTGGCCCCACGTTTAGCGCCATTTCCTCCTCGTCATAGATTCATTCAGCCAAATCTTTGTTCTTCTACAAAATCTGACTAAAATACCACTCAAAATAATTAAAATTATCCTCTTTACGACCCATTTGGCTTCGTTTCGGCGTAATAATAATCAGTAAGATGCAAATCTACATTGTTGCAAAAAAATTATCTGTTATGTGTCCTATCGACCAATCCCGTCGAAGTCGAATACGACAGCATTAGCGTTGCGATTTCTTGTCTTTAATCAAATTTATATAAAATTCATATCAGAAATTAGAATCCAAGGGAAAATTATACACATGCTTTTCTTAATTTGAAGTCCAAAAGCATCTAAACGAAGAAATTTATGCACGATATTAAAATCTCAAGTTGAATTTTCAGTAAATCCCATCTCAAACAATTACAATTTTGTAGAATGATGCTTCATGACCGAATCTAATTCTTGACAAAAAAATGCACGTGAAATCGAAATCTAGATTTAAACGAGGAAAGTATTTGAGTTTTATTTTCCAATAATGAAATACTAGATACTAATAATATCTCTAAAAATACTATTTCGTTTCATGATTTTTACCAACTACTCTAAATGTGTTAATTTCCAGCTTTTATTGGAGTAATGTCATGATACTATTTCTATTTGTGCAATAGATTCTATGGTGTGCATCAGTCAACATGTTACACTGTTGTACAAAAATCTGTGAAATTCTTGTCATTAAATGCGGGTGGCCTTTAATTAAGAGTGATGTGCTGTGTGGAAGTAGATTGAATTGAGTTGCCCCTATACTTATATACTTTAATAAGACAAGCTCCTTGGCCTATTTTTATAGGTTGTTTTTTTGTGTAGCAAGCTAATTTCAATTATGACGTCGGATTGAGTTTGTGCTGCTAATATTCGATCAAAATTACATGTGTAGGACTTGCGCTTTACATTCCTCAGAGATTATTTGTTCGTGCCGAGCCCGTTTCTGCATACATATAGAGTTACGGGAGTTTTTGTGGAATGGCAATGGCATGGCATGGGGCTATGGGCTTTGGGCTTTGGCAATCTATCATGATCATCATCATTGCAATATTTTGCTGAGCATAGAGAGTGAGAAAAACCTCCTAACCCTTCTTTCCTCGGATTTTACACTTTACACACCTCTCTCATTTATTTTTACTTTATACTCACCTTCCTTTACATTTTTTTACATTTTAGTGGCTGAGGTATTTGGTTGGATTTGGGTTTGGCTTAGCAGGCAGTCGTTTCCCTATAAAGGAAATTGCAGAGCATTTGCATTTGCTTTGCACTCGTCAAACCAAACCAACAAATTCTCAAGGAGTCCAAGGACCCTCTGAACTCAGTCTAAAACTCTAAACAAGCATATTGATCCATTCAGACAAAAATCACTTCTTTTGTCTCGTCTTCTGGTGAATCACGATTCACGAGCAAGGGCAAATTAAAAAAAAGTACGTTTGTTGCTGTTATTGCATTTGCTGGAGTTGGACTCATTCTGCCCATTACATTACATCGTAAACCCTTTGCCCAGGATTTGGATTATTGCCAAGTTCCAGTTGAATCAAATAATATTTTGATTGTGACAGCCAACTCGGACATAAACAAGGAAGAGCAGGTACTGTATGGATTTATGTTATTTGTTTACGTGATTCGATTGTAAATGTGGAGCATAGACCTCCCCTAAATATTATGATTGCAATTTATGCCTGACCTTAACCTTCAAGAGTATTATGACGTTTCCTAGAATTAAAGTTTATTGGCCATTTGGTGATGCAATAACATGTGTTTACAACATGATCGTAAGTTTCGTATTGACAAAATGTAGAGAAATCGGGTCAAGTTCCGATCAGGCAATGATTCTAAAATCCTGTCTGGTATATCTATCCAGTGTATTCTTTTATAAACCGATGGCAAAGTCACCTAAATTCATGGAATTTTCCTTTTAATTATTAAATCATGTGCTCGATTAGAGCAATGCACCAGGGCTAACAATTAATTCATATTTTCTATTAGTGCACACTTTGAATTTATTGTAAAAGGAAATGGGTCATTTTGGAGGTCCCTGGTGGGAGTCATGGACTGATCACAACTTATTCTTGTTCACAGATCTGGTTCAAAGTTTTGGTTCCTAAGGAGCTAAATTCTATATTATTGTCAAGAATTCAATAAGAACAAGTTTCCGTGAATGACGCAATGACTGCTGCCGGTGGTGACGGTGACGGGTCACATTTGAAGTCGAACGCTGAGAACACAGGAGGGAGCCGAGGCGAAAATAACATGCAGTCTGGAGAAGGTGCCTCTGGGGGCTCTAGCGGCTTGTTCCAGCGTCCCAATCTCCTCATGAGTCCTCAGTGCAATATACGTTTTAGTGGCCATACTTTGGACAAAGCAACAAAGGCTAAGGTCACGCTGGAAAATTATTACAGTAATTTAGTTGTCCAGCATTTAGAGAGACAGCAACGTTTGACTCGATTAGAAGATTCTATGAAAGGACTCACAGAAGAACAAAAGGAGCTGAAACGAAATCAACACAATCAACGTGAAACAGAATTTCTTCGCCTCAAACGAGCACGACTTGGGGTAGAAGATTTTGAGCCTTTGAAAGTGATTGGGCGTGGGGCTTTTGGGGAGGTCAGACTAGTTCAAAAGAAGGACACTGGACATGTTTATGCAATGAAAATTTTACGAAAAGCTGACATGTTGGAAAAAGAGCAAGTAGCCCATGTACGAGCAGAACGAGATATCCTAGTCGAGGCTGATCATCAGTGGGTCGTGAAAATGTATTATAGTTTTCAAGACACTGTTAATCTATATTTGATCATGGAATTTTTGCCTGGTGGTGACATGATGACATTACTCATGAAGAAGGATACCCTCGCTGAAGAAGTGACACAGTTCTACATTGCCGAAACTGCTCTGGCCATTCATTCCATTCATCGATTGGGATTCATTCATCGTGATATTAAACCAGATAATCTCTTATTGGATGCCAGGGGTCATATCAAATTATCAGATTTTGGACTCTGCACTGGGCTTAAGAAATCCCATCGCACGGAATTCTATCGAGATCTGAGTCAAGCGAAACCTTCGGATTTCTCTGGGAATTGGAGCCCTATGGACAGCAAGCGAAGAGCGGAAAGTTGGAAGAAAAATCGACGGGCTTTGGCCTATAGTACAGTTGGTAAGAGTAGAACCATGTATCAAATTATAAACCTTCATCGTTAGTGCACAAGTTTTAAATATTTTTATTTTTCATCCCCAGGTACTCCGGATTATATAGCACCCGAGGTATTTCTTCAAACTGGATACGGTTCAGCTTGCGATTGGTGGAGTTTAGGCGTCATCATGTACGAAATGCTTATCGGTAAGTATCTAAAGTTTAATTTAAATTTCTTGTCTAAAAATTCAATTGGATCTAATTTTTATTACTTTTGGTAGGGTACCCTCCTTTCTGCAGTGAAAATCCACAGGAGACTTATCGTAAAGTTATGAATTGGCGCGAGACCTTGACATTTCCACCAGAAGTGCCGATTTCGGAAGAAGCAAAACACGCCGTCCTTCGGTAAATCTAATTTAATTTTAGCCATTTACCTCGAAATAGACTAGAAATGGAGTTATAATGTGGATTTTGTCGTGAAATAGGTTCTGTTGCGAGGCGGACAAACGCTTAGGAAGTCAACAAGGAATGGATGACTTGAAATCAATTCCATTTTTCAAAGGCGTTGATTGGGAGCACATTCGAGAACGACCTGCCGCAATCCCAGTCCAAGTCAAATCGATTGATGACACTTCGAATTTTGATGACTTTCCAGATGTTGATCTTAAAATTCGTAAGTATTTCAGAATTCTCATTTCTCTCATGCACGATGCGTTAACACCTAATCATAATTTTGTTCTCGTTGCAGCTGCACCTTCTGTCAAAGATATAGCTGACGGAGAAGGTCCTTACAACTGGGTGTTTATTAATTATACATTCAAGCGCTTCGAGGGTCTTACTCAGCGAGGTCCGAAGAACAAATAATACCTATTCATCGTTCTAAATCACATTACAAAAACACTTGACAACTTCAAATTTGCATTTAGAATGGCATTGTAACGATAAATTAGCGAAAATAATTTGTAAATCCATCGTCAACGTTCTTGTGTTGAATATTCTAAGTCGGAGGATTTGATTCAATTAGCGAATTAAATTGGTCAATGTTTCAGTATCGTTTATCTTGTTGTACACGCGACATGTTTAATTCAATACAATCAATTCATGCAACTTACACCAATGAATCACCAAGTGTTAGTCTAAGTTAACTTACCAAAATTAGTTTTCTTTGAGTTTAGATTAAAGATAAAATCATTTGCATTTATCGCAACTAAACTAACTTTACTGTAATAAGAAATGCGAAATGAACGTTAGTCGTGCAAGTAATGTTAATGTATTGTAGCCATTTTTTGTGTTTGCTCTCATTATTCTAGGTTTAAAAAATTTGTGTCGTTTACTGGAAAGTGAAGTAGCTCCAAATTGTAATGGGGTTTTGGACCTTAATTCCAAACAAGGATAATTCTAAAGACACCGGTCCTCGCTTGTGTCGGCTTGTCTTTGCACCAGTTTACAATGAGTATTCACCATGTACAAATTAAAGGCAAAACTCTTTCAGTTGAATCGTTGTTTCAAAACTTTATTTATTCACTCAAACAGTAGCTAAAAATGACGAGACAGGATTATTTCAGGACATTATTGGATTCGTTTTTCTTTTTTTCGTGTTTTTTGTTTTTGATCTGTACTCTATATTTTATGAAATAACTAAGACGAATCATACATTAGGTCAAAGTTTGATTTTTCTCCTTCGTTGGTTCTAATTTCTTGTAAATTCGTTGGTGAATTTCCACCACCGGCAACGTTACCCTCATTTTGACCATCATTCTCTATTTCTGGTACACCGTCATTGACAGCCCCATCCTCAGTTTCACCATCCCCATCCCCATGATACTCTCCTTGTGGTGAAACATTACTTGGCGTAGTTTCTTCCTCACTTCTAGAATCTAAACTTGTATCAGAGAGTCTTCTTGATCTGGCTGGGGAAGATACTTGAGACAGAGATGTGATTTCAATCATTGTTAGAGAATGAGGTTGAGGAGTTGGTGGATCTGAGATTAATCCTTGTAGCTGGGGTACAGCTTCATCCAAAGGAGATAGCCCTATGTCATCTTCATCCGAGGATTCTTCAGCATTATGATGCATCATTCTCATTTCCAAATAATCATCGCTCAATTGCATCATGACATGGCCTGTCCCAGTCACAGTATTGCTTATTACAGTCGTCTGATCAGAGCCTGATTGAGAATGAGAACTGCCAGGAGGATTTGTCATCATTTCATTGTCAGCTTCACACTCTGTCTCGGGCTCTGTTCCAACTTCCGAGAGTGGACGACGTCTAACACCCCAATTGAAATTGTCACTACTGTCTCCATCAACTGACTCTAATTCATATTCTAAGAAATCGAAGTCACGGAATACTCTGAAATGAGCATCACTAGCAGAGCCTTCCTCCAATCGACTTGCTCCTGAGGCGTCATTAATGGCAACTGACATTTCTTCTGTTGAAGATGCAACACTACTTTGTCGTTCAAGCAGTTCAGAGCTTTGACTAAATATAACCTGCATTGAGACAAAACGCATTGATTTAATAAATGCCACAAATCTAAGCAATTGGCCAATAGATAAATCAAATGACTAACCGATGGGCTCTTTGGAAGTCCTACTCGTTGTCCACATGCATTCAAAACACTAACGAGACATTCCCGAACACGACTCTGACACTGCCATGGTCTTTTCCAAGCAGATGCTATAATTCCACTACTAGCAGTTGCAATTCCCATCTCTCCCACAGAACTTGACCTTTGGGCTAATCCACCAGAATTGGCAAATCCTCCTAAACTTAGTCGAGAATTTAAAGCTTCATCTTTACTGTTAGATGACAAGTGACGTCGACCAATGACAGGCGTTTGTGAAACATCAAAGGTAAACTCCATAGTACGCCCCGGGAGCTCTTTCTTGAGACTAAGTTCAAGATCTGAGGAAAACGCAGAAGACGATGTGCTCACACTATCCCAGGCCATAGATGGTGGACCCGAATTCCCCATGTAGGATGAATTGTTAGGTGGTGTAGGCGCGACTAGTGATGAGGATCGAGTTACGACTAGTTTTAGAATCTTCAGAGAATCACGCCAATGAGGACCCTAATTAGATAATAGGCAACATTAGAAATTGGTCAATGCAATGCAAGTAAAAGCTGTAACTGGCTATAGAATAAGAAAAATTGCTCACATCAATGTGTTTTTGAACAGCCCTGAGTAGTTCTGGGCTGACTGTACCAACAGTCGTCAAATCGACGTAATTGAAGGAACAGTATAGAGCAGCCAGAACTGCCGAATGAATAAATGGTGGTCCTTTCTCTAAGACATCAAGGAGGAATCCAAGCAAAACAGGAGCCAAATGCGAGTATGAGTCATACAAATATTTAATGACGCATTTGTTCCATCTAGAACGTAGACGGCAATTAATTAGTCACTAAAGTTTAACCCATATCATCTATAAATTGTTCTTACTGGAAACTCTCCTTTGTAAAAGTCCTTCTGCTGTATAGTGTCATAACTGTGGCCAAGTGATGGAGAGGTTGACTCCCATTGTTTCCCTTTTCACCAGCAACCTAATACGTACCAAAATACAATTATCAAAGTGAATCAAGATTGCAAGGGGTCAATCCTGGGTTAACGCTAACCTCGGCTATGAGCTGAGCAGCCTCAAGACAAAGGGGAGGTGGATCCTCGTAATGGGTCAGAAGGTATGGCATGAGTGCAATGACAGTAAGTGGAAATCCAGACTCTCCAGTCGCATCAATAAAACTCAGGTCCAAATATGGAATGAAACGACATAATACTGACAGACTCTATTTATTTTAAAAAATAAAGATAAATCAAACTTGATATTACTAAAATTTGAGAAATGAAACTAATGACTGACCTGTTCGTATGTATTTGGATTTGTGCATCCCTTGAGAATTAAAGGAATCGTACCACCAAAGGAAGTCCACTGAAGTTGAGTTTGGATCCTTTCTAATTTGTCGCGACAATCCAATCTCTCTAACGGAAGTCTCTCAATTACTTTCTCTAATAGTCGTAGGGCTAATAAATATTCATGCTCAAAATCAGATTCCAATAAACTGAGTGCAAGCCAAAAGACTTGAGGGATGACTTCATTTCCATTTTCATTGATATTTCTATCAAGACTATCATGATCACCCCCACCAAGACATTGTTGATGAAACCCATTCAAACTTTGAACAGATCTTGATCTAGAGAGATCAACTGGTCGTTTCGTTTCGGTGCAAAATGTTTCTGTCCCACTTCTAGCTCTCATCTGAAACGGAGGAGTCAATTCGCCTTTATTCCGAGGGACGGGAGAACTGGTTTTGAAGTGATGCTCTGGCTCAATGATGTCATCATGATCATCATTGTAATAACCATCACCACTAGTAGCCCATTGCCCTTTTTCCTCACTATCTTTTGGTACGGCCTCCACAGATGTTTCCAACGTAAGTATTAGTTCGGTAACATAGCCTTGCATATCATCCCCAGTTTCAGCCACTGTTTCGACAAGCCTGGACAAAATGTCGCAAAGAGTTCTGGATACAAGTGGAACTTTCAATGCTCTGTAAACTTGCAATGATCTCCCAGCATAATGTCTGGATGAACAAGCTAGACCAATTTGCAGTGACACCTGAGCCCATCTTTTTTCTAAATTGGCATCAGGGAAGGAAGATGTGAAAATTGCTAAACTATTTTGTAGAAGTGCAAATAGTTGAGTTGCACTTCGAATGTTCCATAGTTTTGCAGTAATGTCTTCGCAACCCCATAATGGCTGTCCATTGTGCTCAGCGAGGAATTTGATGAAAGCCAGTGTCATTTCTTGGACTGTTAACGGTCGTTTCACATTTGTGTAGTCTTGGGGCTCAGGAATGACTAGAAGGAGATTTACAGGAGAGTGAGCCCTTCGGGATGGGGTTCGAGGACTTTCACTCTTCGGACTATGATTAGGTGTAGCTCCAGTAGAGCTAATGATATTCAACGTTTCGGCGGTTGGTAATCTAGATGGAAGTCCTCCTGCTGTTGCGAAATCAGTACCAGAATCTACAAATAAACGAATAGGCTGATGCAATGATAATCTGAAAAAATCTTAGTGTCCCGAATTCATAACCTAAGTTTTATTTAGAAAGTATTCCTATACCCATGACTAAAGCAATAACAAACTTACCCAAGAAGTTAAAACTTGGAAGGGCAACAGCTGGAAGAGAAAGTCCCATGTTTAAATCCTTGGCACGCTGATTTAGCAACATTTTAGCAACAGACAGATGATTTCGATGAGAGCCGACGACTATAAGCAAATTCATGAGTAGAGTGTAGCTGTGTTGATGAACTAATGGTCTTAAATGGTCCAATCCCAGAAAAGCCATATGAATTAAGAGGGGAAGATATTGACTACACCATTCAATTCTCTTTTGTTTCGAATCATCAGGGGAAAGTGTGATGACAGTCCCTTCGTTCACAAGCTCAGATAGAAACATGAGTGCCAAATTACAGCGATGATAAGGTGAAACAGCTTGGACTGGGAAAAACTCCTTGAGTGGAGCATAGTAACCTCCATACTCTGGCATTGGCAATGGAACTAATTTACTACTATACATTTCCTGTTCCAATCCTTCTTCTATTTGGGCAGGAGCAGAATGAGTTGAATGATGCGAAGTATTGCCCGTAAATCCTTGATTCCCAGCAGCAAGGGTCTCACTACTGGGATACTGGTATTGATCATACAATTTTGTATCTTCTCTTTCCTTATCAGATCTACTGGAAACAGGTTCAGTTTCATACAGGGCTGATCTAGCCTTTTCCCTTTCTGAAGCTAAAAATTGTTTATCTGGAAGTGCAGCTGGGCCACTAATAGTTCTAGCCTTTTCAGTTTTGAATAAATTCCCAGTTCCACTTGAACTAGATCGGAGATGAGGGGGTTGTTGAAAAACTGTAGACTCTTCTGCCGACCTTCGTTTTGTATGAATTGTTCCTTTTTCTAGTTCGGATGTATTCAAACGAATAAATTGACTTGTAATTACTGTTGTACTCTGAATTTGACCTAACGTAGGCAGGCCTGACGGTTGAGTGTCAGAATAACTAGAGGTTTTGCGAAGATGTGAAAGACGATAAAATGGTGGGGTTTCAGTTCTCTCAACTAACCAATTCAGAGACTCGACTGTTTGAAGCTCAGCCATTAACTCTTCTAATAGCTTAGCCGGGCAAGCACGGAACAAATATACGAGTACGCGCTTTGCGTGTGGTAAAATTTCATTAGGGGCTAGTCCAGTCACAATTAGCAAATAACACAATACAACTCGTTGATTATTAGAAGAAAGGCAGCAAAGGGTTTGCCAACATTCTTCAACCTCTCGATCGTGTTCTTCTCCAAACTAAACAAATGATATCATAAAATTAAAATCTTTCTGCATTACCAAATGAAAAACAAAGTTAAATTACTTTGGCAGTCAAGTAGAGCAAGTTATTGAGGACCATTTCCGTGGCTTCTGTTGAACCCCAACCACGACGAACCAATCTGTCACCAACATCATAGTATTTGCGACCACATAATGAGCATGAACTAGATGATGAAGTGGACTGATAACCAGAAGTAAAATTTCTGAGTGGTGATATAATGTTTGGACTTGGGATTGCAGGTTCAACCAATTCCATGTTGTGTAGCCAAGGCTGAATGTAGCGGAGGAGACTTTGTCTAACATCCGATCGAGCGGACTTCATTCTCCAGGAAATTTCTAAACATTTCATGAACAATTAGTATTTCAAATCAATAGTAATTATTATTAGCAGACTGTGTTGATTTACAAACCTGAGAACATGGGCATGGTTAGTTCTGGATGGAGGAGGGACAATTGCTTGGATAAAAATGTTTGACTCTTGGCATATGCTGTCTTTCCCAAGATTCCATCCAAAGTGCTACGAGAATCATCTTTTCCATCGTGACCTCCGTGGTGATGGTGGAGATGGAAAGGGGGTAATCCTCCAAAAAATCTTCGGTCCAATACTTGCAGTAGTCTAAATGCTGTTTGTTGTAAATCCACACTAGGACATCCACTATAAAGAAGTGCTGTGTTGATAATTGCCACATATCTATCACAAGGATATTCCCGAGCAGAAAATAATGTGGCAATTGCCCTGAAACAAGCATTTGCTATTTGTGGAGTTCCAGTAAAACAACGGGAAACAGCCCAATCCAAAACAGAGCCAACATCTGGATTAAACTCCAACAATAAAATGATGACTTGTTCAGCCAGCTCAGCTATGGCAGAATCTGATGATGAAAGTAGAAAATCAATCCAAGAGTACAATTGACTTTCTTCTGGTAACAAACTCTGTTGAAAACATGGACCACATGTAAGAAGACTGGCTGCTGCCTTTAGGGCTGCAAATTCTAATTCTGTGTATTGTCCTGCTGCAGGAGATGAGCCACCCACATTACTCATGCTGCCAGAGGAAGACGAAGCTGAAGATATGTTCAAATCCTTTCCCCAAGAATGCGAATAAGGACCAGCCCAGCCAATGCACATATTAAAGAGCTGTTTTCTTAATTCTTTTTTGAGAAGATTCTCTCTGGACTCAATCTCAAAACTATTGAGCAAATAGTGAAGAGTCTTGCAAAAATGAACTCTAATCTCAGTCCCACCCTCCCGATCTGTTTCAGTCTCCAACCAACCACGACTCATTTCAAGAAATTCAATAAAAGGAACAGGGAGAGTTATAATAGATCCACTATTTCCACCATCACTCAAATGATGTCCACTCCCGTGAACGGATGGAATGTAAGAGGAATGCCCGATTGAAGCCACAGTATTTGTGACTCGACTGAACGTCCTTTCCTTGGCCATTAATTTCAATACTCTTACAATCTGGAGTCTCAAATTATCTTTTCTTTTTCTTCTTCGCATGTTCTCTTGTTTCCTGTCACAGGCTTCCCTCAAGTATGGAGCCAATTCTTCAAACACGTCTCTCAGAGCCATATGGTTTATAAGACCTAGGGAACGAACAGCCAAATCTCGAATGTCAACAGCATCATTTCGAATCAAAGGGAGAATCAGTTTGTAGAGTGATGATGGGGCTACAGAACTGAGCATGGCGGATGTGATTGGCAAAGGACTTCTTCCTTCTCTACCTTCGGGGGCAGCTTCAGGAGAGGAGCTCATTCCCATTTCAGGAGATATACATCGTAAAGTTGCTCCAGACCCTGCATTGAGTGGAACTGTTCGGAAAGCGAATAGTAAATAATTTCTCCAAAGCTTGAAATATAAATTTCGATCAGTCGGTGGCTTCCTTGGAGCTGCAGTGCTACGTAAGAGCGAAGCCCTGTTGTCAGCCACTGGTGATGGCTCAAGATAGGTGTACAGGGCTGAAATCTTTGGCATGAGAAGTGCCCAAGCCTCTACAACAGTCCTTGGACAACGTGTTGGAATATTCTGATAGTCCAAAAATTCTTTGAGACAAAGTGCCCAAGGATCATTTCTGGTGGCAATGGCTGCATCAGGAAAAACACAATGACTGCTCACAGGGCTCTGAAGTAAACCAAGACTTGCAGTAGTTGTATTACTAATGACTGGAACATCTTCATCTTGTTGTGTATACCAAGCAGAGCAACTCCGGTCAGTCAACCATTGAAGATCTAAAGAATTTGTAGAAATGGCACCCAAAACTGCTTGTTTCTCACTGGGTGGTAGAATATTCATATTGCAAACATTCTCACAGATGACTGGGCAAATCTTGTCTAGAACATTCAGCACAGGAGTCTCGGCCAATCCTAGAATATCCGAAAGTGCTTTGATTTCTTTAAGCATATGTGCTCCAAGTCTACGAGAGGAAGAGCGAACACTGCAGAGCATGACAAGAGCCAGACCCTCTGCTTGATAAAATGTTTGTAAATTTGGAAGAAGTGATCCAGAAGGTGGATTCCTCATTTGATTCTTAGAATTCGCGTTAGCAGTAGAATTCAGCCCGGTGCTTGGAATTTTTGCACTTGTGACAGTACTTGCTGCAGTCACAGTGAGTCGGTCTTTTTCATCATCCTCAAGAATATTTGTTCTACTCAACACATCCACGGCGTATCCATTATTGCCCAAGACTGTTTTCCAAGACGTTAGTAATTGAAGAAGCATTCGAAGCGCATTGTCCAGTTGCTGCGGGGCGCTGTCTGGAACCTCTTTAGAGGCAAATGCAACAAACTCAGCAAGAACATCATTTCTCCAATCCGGAAAATCCATCAACAAACACTGAAGACTTTGGAATGCTAACCCTCGTAGTTCTTCGTCAATGTGTAAAGTAAGTCGAGAAAGAAGGGATAAAAGTTCAGTCCTTGACATTCCATCTGGAATGAGCCTTGGAATGGCAGCAACGCATGTTCTAAACAAATCAATTTTAGCTTTCCGATCTCCTGTCAGCAATGACTCTTCTTGCTCCTTGACTGAGGTCAACATCAAAGGACGTCCACACTGTAAATCCAGGGCACGAAGTATGTCAGTAAAAACTTTGCGTATACGAGGAAAATAAGAAGCCATTCCAATACTCTTTGCTGCATCTTCAGTCAGTACTTTGTTCAAAAATGTTTTCTTAACCCTGAGGAGTGTATTTCCAGATGGCATAGTGCCAACGGATCTGGGCATTGGAGGGTCACCATCTTTTTGTTGCAAGGAATCTGCTGCAACTAAGAATGCTCGTAGACCGATATTCATTCGTTCAGGAGTTAGAATAATTTTTATAGGGCGACCAACGGAGAGAAGTTCAAATACAATTTCTCTCATGGCAAAATCCAATCTCTCTTGTGCAATGAATTGTATAATCTTTACAAAAATATTTAGAGGTGTATCCCTTGGGACTACACCTTTCGAACCTTTCGGGAAAAGTGAATTGACAACACTAAGGAGTCTCGATTGTGTAGCCGAGTTACTTTCGCATTTGATTCGTATCATATAGGCCCATAGAAGACGATAAAGACTCTCTGCAAGGAAATACACAAATAAAAATTAGCTATGCGCCATGGAACAAAAATGAAAATAATTTAAAGAATAAGTCTTACCTAGGGCTACCCTGGACATCTTTGGTTCTTTACTTTTTAGTTGAGACAAGCACATGGCCAAGAAATAGTGCCAGTTGTGAAGAAAGAAGGGTCGTTGAGACACACAGAGAAGACAAGTGACAAGAGGAAAAAGTGCAAGCCTATGTTTGCTTCGGGTACACATGTCCAAAGTAGGAACATATAACATTTCCATGAAGGACTTCAGACATGGGACATTCACTTCATGTTTTACAGTCTGTGGAGAAAATTCACATGATTAGAATTAAAGCGTTTCCCATAAAATTAATATACTGTAAAGCATTACCGCTGCAACAGGGACTAAAATCTCAACAAAGAGACCAGCCAGAGCATGTTTTATGTCTCGCTGCTTGACTTCAAGAAAATATTTTGCACATTCAGTCAAGAATTGGAAGGCCGCTTCAAAGTCTTCAATTGGTGCCATTTTTATTCGAAAAAATTTCATTCCCATCAAAAGGGAAACGATTGATTGAGTGACTTGTGTCGTTGCTTCTTTTCCACGTAGTTCTGCTAGTTCACTCAAGAAACGAACTCGAACTGATCCAAATCTAGCTTGGGCCAAAATCCCAAGGACTTCTGCATACAAATCAGCTATGACAAGTCCATTAGCTGCGTTCATTCCACTCCTGGATTTACAAAAATTATAAATTAATATTTACGATACACGAAATCATGAAAATAAGATAAGATGAATGTTTAAATTACCCTTCTCGATATTTGAAATGGGCGAACGCAAGGTCCTCGATTTTCCCAATGAGGTCATGATGACCAGGGTGAAATGGGAGTTGTTTCAAAACTTCAATGAGGACTAGACAAAAAATAAACTCAACAGCCATGTCCCTTCTTTCTACAATGTGGGGGTCCAGAGAAATTTGTTCTTTTTCTATGTAGTCCATACTCGCCGTCAAGGAGCTACTCGTTCCGCTGGACACAGATCCACTTGCCATAGGATTTCCTAGCCACGCCACAGCTTGACGATCATACCATGAAAACAATGTTCTAAGAATGGACGGCAAGCAATGTTCGGAAACCGAGCCCAGGGATACGAGAAGCTGATCAAAGGCAGGATCTTCACCTCGCTGCAGCGATTTAGACAGAGATCGTTCCTAAATAGTTTTTAATATTAAGTTTAATACAATTCTATCTAGGTCATACTTTATTTGGAAATAGTTACACTCACAGGTGACTCAGTCATGACCAATTCAATTTTCTTCTCAGCCTGTGCCGTGAACTCTGAAAATAGAATTCTCATAACAAATTCCCCAGGTCTGATCTTATGTTCGGCTGAGGCCAATCCTAAAACTGGACCAGAGCCTCCAGGGTGACTAGAGCTTGAAGGTCCAGCCATGGCTGATCCATTTCCATTCCCTCGTCCGTGATTTGGACTCTTTTGCTGCGCTTGTGGACTTGATCCCTCAGATTTTCCTTTATGTGTTGGACTCAAATTTTTATCCGTGGGATAAGAATTGTTTTGATTTTGTTTGGCAGCAGGTGACGAGCGCCCATTGTTGAGTCCTTGTTGTTGTGCACTCAAACTACTCGTGACAAGGGATGGATTTGGAGCTCCGTCTGGATCAGATCGGTGCATCATCGAATTAAAATGTTCAGTCTCACTCCCACTCAACTTGTGACTGTCGGCCGACATTTTCGCTTGAAACTTCACAAGTTCAATGTTAAATTGTACTGTAATTAAAATTAAAATCAACACATTACAATCAATACTAAAATTACACTAAGTCATATATCATAATTTAATTATGAGATCGGAATTACAAAAATAATTAATTAGTTTAAAACTTACCCAGCAAGTGTTGTACTTTAGAAAAAAGTTGAATACAAAGATAGTGTCAGATGTAATCAAACTTTGTAGTGAATGAAGTTATTGCTCATTTTCACATTCACTGGCTGTCACATGATTTTATTGTTGACATCAATAAATCATGCACATGGTCACTTTGACTGTGTAAAATATAAACGTATAGGTCGGATGGAAGAAAATTCTAGAGAAAGTCTCACAAGATTTAAATTCATTCACAAGTCTATTTAAAATTTGAAGCTACGTATACGTGCTTCACGAACACAATAGCCGAGGTCAGAGTTCATAATCATAATCACTGGCTTCTTGCATTTATCACATAATGAATTCAAGAAAAATGTCACTGTTCTGCTAGCTTAGCTAAAACACTAGAACATATCACGAATATTTTAAAAGGACTACTTCACTTGTTGTCTTAACTGATGACAGTCGTTATTACATGATGTGGATAATAAAGGAAATGAGTGCGTCGTAGTTTAAATTAAAATTGTAGTTTTAATTAGTTTTTGTTTCGGGAGTGAAGTGAGTAAACTAATATTTTTGTAGGTTCCTTTCACGTAGTCAGGATGAGAAACAAATGCCAATGTGGGTTTTGTATTCTGTTTTGGCATTTGCCCGAGCTGAGCTGAAGCCGAGTTCCTGTTTTCCCCATGTTTAACGTCCTATTCATTTCCTCCATTTCTAAACTCCGTGTCCCATGTTCGTCCGTGTAACAAAATTCTACACACTACCAATCACAAAAGTTACTCAGGTCATGAATCCCTCAAAACACCGCCTACTCTTTGATTCCCGGCTTCACTGGCGGCCCTTGTTGAGTGTCCAATTGTCCAAATAAATGTCCATTAGGTCATCTCCATTTTAAAATAGTATTAAAAATGATAACCTTAAGACATCACACTATAGTGGTTCAGACCTAGACTCCCACTCGTGGTCACTGGCTGGCTGATACAAAAACCACAAATAAAGAATGCGTTCCAGAACACTGTTTGCTGGCTTGCATCCATCAAGAAATGTCTGAAATTTTGATTAACTTTCTTACATCATCGTCCAATTTAGGCTTAGCAATCCTACAATTATGAAATTTTTAGGGTAGACGTTCTAATCGCACTTTTCGCATGTAGTTGCATGAGCTGGAATGCAAATCCTGGTTTGAAATTCTGGCTACTTTCTTCGCTTTCATAATTTGAGGAAATGGGTACATTTTTTAGAATTAATTAATTTTTTTTCTAGGTTCTGTCTGGGGCTTTTTGGGTAAATTGTTGCTGCAATATGTAAACGCTAAAAAATGCTTAAATTGATCTTGCATTTGAGACTTGCGTTTGTGTGAAAAATAATATTTACAAAAGTGTACATTGTGTCAATATTACAGTATTTTTTAAGGCTTATCAGAAGTTCATCCGATTCGATTTGGCAATGACCTTCGATAAAAGGGTACCTACGTAATTTCTACATTAATTAGTATCCTATATACAAAAATATCCAGCACATTGAAATATTTAGGCTCCAGTAGCTGATAAATCTCAACAGATTTTAATGGCATCAAATTAGATTAATATTGGTTTATCCAAAATTAAGCACTTCCTGATCCTGACTTGCAGACACCGCAAATCAGAAATCGGCTGATATGCTTCTGCTTCGGGTGAGCAAAGCAGCTAATAATGCTGGTGCCAGTTTTACGACCTTGTCATTGCCATCGTCGGCGCATCTACGTTAAATTAAATGATTGTAGTTTATGATTACTCCAAGAAAAATCTTGTTGCAACATGAAAGCTTTGGACGCTGGGATGTAGTATTGTCTAGGTTCAGACAGAAGAAGTTGTCATCTCGTGGTTGTTAAATCTCACTTGACTAACTGGATGGTGCAGTTTAAACCCTATAGTTAATTTATAACATCCCTTTCTGAATTTATTGAACAGAACAGTATATGCATTTAGTTGCTCCTCTGTTATCTTCTCTAAAAGACTCTAATCAAGGGTATAGGATGATAGACACATGTACTCCTCGTCGGACACATGCAGATTGAACCACTACAACTTTTCTGTCATACATTTAGGTCTGTGTGCCATGTAAAATGTAAAATGTAAATTGAAAGCTGCAGAATTTGGGACTCGGCATTATTGGGACAGGTACGCCCTGGGACTTGGTACTAATGCTATGAATCTTCAACTCATCCACAATGCAATTGGAATTTGGAATTCAAAATTCAATCCGCATCACCGTCCTAGAATTTTGCAATAATAATATTCAGAATTTCTTTCAAGGGAATATCTTTGCAATATATTTTATCTCCTTCCTTGAGTAAATTAACAAAAACAACCAGTATTTAAAATTACTATTTCGACTGATGTTTATGATCTTCAGAATATACCACTTCACTCTGGACTAGGATTTGATGAATCAGGATACGATAAAATAAGTTATCCGGTCCGATTATTTAGCTACACACATTGACAGTTGAAGTTGACATGTGCTTAAATAAAGCGAAGTAAAATTGTACATTTGGCAAAACAATGAGCTACAATGCACGAAACGAAATGACGAATTTACTGTTGACTACGGCGAAAGGTCTTACAATGTGTTTTTAAATGGGTTAATTGAATACTATTAATATTTATAAGTTATCCATACTTTTACCATGCCCATGTTTTCAATAGAAATTAAAAATATACTATTTTATAGGAAAATTCAGTTCAATCAAAATTGTTTTTCTAAATCGTTAGTCCGCGATACATGTACCTTACAAAATCCATGGAGGCTCTGTGGTTTTAAATATAAACTAAAATTAAATTAAGCCAAACAAGATCTGATCTTGCCTAGTGAATTTTATAAAATGTACGTGAATGCGTAATAATAATTATGAAGAATTACATATAAAACTCTGAGATGTTACTGAATTTTATGAATGTTTAATTTTACAGGCCTAAAGGGTATGCCTAATGCCTATGATGGCTCCAAACAGAACAAAATAATTATAATTACGTTGAGACATTTGAAACTTTAGATGTCATAAAAGAAATCCAGTTAAAATATTCCTTGAGCAATGCTCTAGCCTAGCTCTAACTATGATTACTATAATTTTGATTCAAGACAAGTGAGTTGGATTTTATGTGTGAGAGCTGTGAGATAGTGATTTTGAGGATGCATGGCTTGGCTGATGATAATCCGTTAGAAACCCTTGATGCACTCCACGTTCTGTTCTGTTCTACTACCAAACCAAGACCAAGTTCTTGTTTCTACTCTATCTGCACTTGGTGTGAAAAAATAGGGTGACGGACGGGGTAGGAAGGACATGAGTCAATTCATGACAAGACTCTTTCCTTCGTCACAAACGCAAAAAGTCAATACACTACGTCAAACGTCTTTTAGCTTAGCACACGGCCAAACCCTTCTTCATTTAACACGTAGTCCTATAAGAAAGGGTTACAAGGAAGTGAGTTAAAAACAATCAAGTCCAAATTAATAGGCTTCAAAATATTATTCTCAAGTTTAGCTAGACTTTACATATGGTTTCGGAAGTTTGCACTTTTGACTTAGGTCATTGTTCAAGAAGATAAAATACATCTTCACAAGTATCCCGGATCTGAATTTAACTAAAACCGTAAGAAATCAAATTTATTCAATTAATTTAATAGATATGTAGCAAATTAATATTAAACGGTTGTGCAGAGGAGGAAACTAAGATACAAAAATTAAGTTGTCTGTAAGTAGTAGATTCAGGATTTTTAGCTAATCTTATAATTCCGAAATCCAGTTTTAACTTCGGCTTTCAGTTGTTCCACGAAAAACTATTTTGATAGGTGTATTCAAACATCCGGCGTATTTAAAATATTCCCAATACATATCAGAGTTTAAAATCTGAAGAATTTATCGTTTTTACAATGGAAGTACACATTTGACCTAAATTTGAGCCAGTCGGTGTCACTGCCTTTTTCTTGTTAAGCTTCACAATAGAGATGAAAATAGTTTTATTTATTTATGCAAAGCTTAAGCCTGAAGGTGCAAGCAAATGGCATTTGACCTCATTTTTGTCCCGTTTATTTAAGAACACGGGAAACAACGTTCGATTCAAGTCGGAATGGAAATTCTTTTCGGTAAATTGAAATAGTAGTTAAAAATACTGGGCACAAGTTTAGTTGTCCTGAGAAATCGGAACTCATATTCATACTTTTCTCTGGAAGAAAAAATAAGTGTTCGTTAAAATTAATTTAAATTCTATTGCATTTGCATTACATGCAAGACTTGGAAAGTACGAATGTTGAAGTTAGGTTCAGCTGCTAATTTTAATGTTGTTTACACACATGTTTAGCATTCTCAACGAATGTACTGGATTTACCGTATGTTACAATGTAATATGCCGAATCATTACCAGCCAGACAAAACATAAATGTAAAAGAAATGTTAACAGCTAGAATGCACTTCCGGTGGCCTTAGAATTCTTGATAATTCACTAGACATCAGTTCACCAACCTTTTGATAGATTAATATTTAGTCTGTACGAGAATGATATGTTCATAACATTACTACGCAAGTTAGAGGATAATATTAATTCTCCATCTTCTAATGGTGCAATAAAATTTCGGAAACAATAGTTATTTACATTCTTTGATAATATTTGCCAATACACCTTACGTTATTAGTATTTCAGTTGGTGCAGATCTATTTGTGTGGCGAAGGGCCTAGAATAGCCAGTCAACGACACATGGAACAAGATAAAGTTATAATCTAATCTATTTTATTTGTCATTCTATTATTATATTCTTAGATATCCATGCCTAGCAATTGCCACTAATTGGCTGCCAGTAAAATTAATCCATTTAAACTTCTTATGTGAAGCCACAACTCCTATAAAACAGGAGTCATATTAAATTCAGAATATCGTTAAAAAATTGAATCTGTTCCTGTGCCACATGCGACTATGCGTAGAAAAATTCACTCTACTGCGCCTTTCCTATAAAATTAATCTAACACCCGGGTTACGTGCCATCTGCGTAGTTTTTTAGACGGAGACCGCAAACATGAGTAGCTGTAAAATCCGTGTGTGTTTAAGTGTGTGTGTAATATTTACCCATCAATTAATTAATTGGCTAACCACCCTTCATTAACCTTGCAGTATAAGGTAGTAACGCTAATGAAACAATAAGCATGGCTATAACTATTAGCTCTAAGCATATGCATACTTCTGAAACACCTTCATCAAACAACCAATCCAAGGGTATTATGTTTTTATGACCTTGCAAGTATAATTCACGTGCTTAATGAATAATATTGGTTGACTTGAATCACAAATTCAGAATTACATTTTTTTATTATTCCTCTTGTATCAATATATTTTATGCTACAGCACAGCTTGGCGTGTGTAGGATAGAGGATTGGCTTCAGCCAGTAATGTCGCATCAATAGATTCAAGTTCTACTGATTCTAGTGGTCATGTCATGTCGTCATATCCCACAGTGTAATGTAGCTAGGTTACCTTAGCTAAACATAATTAGCGACAAAGTCAGCTGCTCTGCTGAATTGGACGTTTGATTTTATTTGCACATATAGTCCAATTTAGCCTATGTGTATATCTAGTACAGTTTAGCTAAGGCCAGTTTAAAGTAAAGGTTAGTCAACAATTCAGCTACGTAGACGAGTGCACTGGATTTTATGCCATGCATGGATGAATGAAAAATTGCATGAGTGCGAATGCGAATGCATGGAAATGGTAAATAGAGAATGGGACTAAAAACAGGCAAAACTACTTCTGGGATTTTGATGACGTAAATTGTGTAGTTCTCATATCGCATTCATAAGTTATCTCACTGACATGGCATGACGACTCATCCTTTTTTCTTTACATTTTATTTCAGAGCCACCACAGTAAAATAAAATCAGCTGACGACTCAAATTCACTCCGGCCGATTTCTTGCTCAATTTTCCTCAGAAGAGGAACCAGTGTTATTTGGTCAATTTTGGAGATTTGGATTTCAGTGAACTTGTCATATCAAATCAATCAAGAAAAGAAGACGATCTGTGAAAGTGCACTTGGACAATATTTTAGTTCCACGAGATAATTTTGACAAATCAAATATTAGTAGGAAACGATATTTAATTTTTGCACTGACTGCATGCACTAGGCTTGCTAGGTCAGATTGTCCTATATTTTCTTCCACGGAGAAATTTATTGTCCTATCCCTTCAGTGAAATTAATATACATTAACCAAGGGCACATAATATCGACATATGCAAACTTGACTCAAATTTCCGTTGCCTGCCAGACTTGATCGAATGAACGGAAATTGAAATACTCGTTCACGTTCTCTTAAAATGGGAGGATATTGAAATTATCTTCATCGTCCGTCTCTCAGTTCTCTTCTACAAACACTTGCACTCAGGAATTTACTACAAATCAAGAGTCTTTGGGTCCAGGACATCGCTTTAACAAGTACAAGTTTTTTTTGCAATAAGGAGTAAAATGTTCTCAAAAAATAAATCAACTATGAGCGGAACTCAAAGTTTTAAGGGTCAGAGTTCGTTGAAAACGAAAAAGAAACCTGCACCGCCAAGACCACCTCAACCAAGTCCAAGTCGACTCATGGTGAGTTATATTACTAATTAAATAATAATAATCTAATATCAACTTTTATTTTATTAACATCGAGTTTTTCATTGCAATTCTTTTTTGCCAAATGCTGTGCTTATTGATACAAAATAAATACCCAATCGAATGCTTAAAATAATGAGAATGGAAAACTTGAAAGATTTGACCTATATAATTTTTTTTGTCCAATGTACCCGAATTTCGGGGAAAGTACTACCAACTCCTTATTTCTCTCGTAATTTCTTCGTGACACTATAATTAAGTTCTTAGCTATAGAATTTTAGTTTTTGCCTGACCTTGTGACATTTTGAACTGTGTAAAGTATTTAGACAAAATACAAACGCACCTTGCTTTAAAAATTACTAACGCTTGTAATAATACTTTCCTCCTGCATGACTTTATTTTGATGCAACTAAATTTTGCTTTTTCTTTTCATTTCATTTCTAATAAATCGTAAAGTCGTGACTCAAATATTTTCTTTCCCTTTTTTCCATCTGGTGTAACAGACTTCACAAAGTTTCGGGACGGTTGATGAGTTGCATACAAGGAGTCATACTGGATTCACCATTGCAAATAGACCTAATAATTTTAATTCAAACTTAATTGACTTCTCTGCTCCTGAACCAGTTAGACCTAAAAGTCCAGTAGATCTTATTGCAAGTACTCAGGTAAGAATACTCGTAATGATTCTTAGCGCTTTCTTCTAGACAAATGTCTAATATTGACAAATTCTTTTAAGCTTTATTGATGCATGATACAAGAATAAATTGATTAATAAAATTATTTTATGTTAATTTCAGCCGGATCCTCCAGAGTTTCGCTACAGAGTTGCAGCCTCAATATTTTATATCAAGTCTCAGTTGAAGAATTCCAAGTCTGAAGTTCCAGAAGCGAATCCATTCAGTCCGCCTAGACCGTCCGCTCAGTCATTGTCAACCGCTGTCAAATCAACCAACAATAACTCCCGCCTGCCGAGCAGCCAAATCACAACGAGTACAAAATATATTTCAAATCCAACCATTATTAGGGCACAACCAACTAGCAGTACGACAACTACGACTAGTGCTACGACTGCTCAGCAACAGTATGGTAATATTCCTCTACAATGGGATGAACCCCCACAGAGAGTACCGACAGTCATTAAACCAGCCCCACCTCCCAAGAAACCAGGTCTAGGGTCAAAACCAGCAACAACTCATCAACCTACCATTATTCGTCCTGTCTATGCCACAGTTCCAGAACCTAGAAATTATTATGATGAACCTCCAGATTTGGACGATGATGAAGATGAGGATGATGATTTTGATTCAAAACCCATGCCAGATATCCCACCGCCACCTCCGCCATCGGATTTGGAAATCCAAGAATGGGGAGATGGGGATAATAATGGAACTACGGATGTTGCCTCTACTCATTTCTCAGAACCATACACAGAGGCTTATGTAAGTTCCTAATCCAATCTGCATGCAATCTTTTATATTCTGGTTTGATAGATTAATTAATTTTGTTTGTCATTTTCAGGGAAGAGAAGCAGATCGTTCGTATGCAATCGCTTTGTACGATTATGTTCCAGAAGCAGAGGGTGATTTGGCTTTGCAGGTAAGCTATTAATAAATTTATAAAATTAGCACAAAGAGAAAGAAGCGGTCAGCGGTCGGACTGTGAATTCTCTAGAGTTAGATGAAAATTGGATTAATCCATTTGTTAAAGCCTTTTTGCTGGAGGCAAACTTCAATCCATCTTTTCGTTCAGTTCAAACGATGTGAATGACTGAGGCCTACCGCAAAGCAAGGCTATTCTATTCTTTTACATATTTGAAGTCTGGTCACTCGATGGAAAATTGACTCAAATTTCTTTTGATATTTTATTTCCAGATGGGAGATTTGGTCTACTTATTGAGGAAAATTGACGATAGTTGGCTATTTGGTGTATGTGGAGGTGTGGAAGGAATGTTTCCCACGAATTATGTCAATGTTGTAGTTCCTTTACCTGATGAGGAAGAACCTCAAGTTCCTGAGCTGACGAGTCAAGTTGAACCTGAATACGCTTATCGCTGCTACGCAAACGTTTTGTACCCATTCACGGCAGAGACGGAAAGTGACCTCAATCTTCAGGTACGTACTACGTGTCTATTTATTCCCTGATTGCATAGCATGGCATGACCATAACTAACGATCCAATTGTATTTTATTTCTTTTGCTGCACAGACTGGAGAAGTGGTCACAATATTGGGAAGAATCAATGATGATTGGTTGTACGGAGAAATTAGTGGATCAAAAGGGCAATTCCCTGCCACTTTCGTGGATCCTGTGCCTTTGGATTTGCCTCTCATCACTGTATAATCTTGTTCAGCTCATTATTCCATATTTCTACCTTGTCCTTTCCATTTCATATATTCCCTTGGCAGTTTTTGTGGAGAGTTAGTCTACTTGGCTCAAAATTATGAAATTTATTCAAGTCTGACATTAATTTGAATCAGTAGTGAAAGCAAAATTCCAAATAGTATGAGTATGATCCATATCTATGGTGCTAGAACATTATAATTTATTTGGAACGTGATTTGAAAGAATTTGTGGAAACTCATGGATTTGCCTTTTATAGACAAGACAGAGAGTAGAGGAGCAATTACATAATTCATCCCAAGTTCCCCTCCGGATGACTTTTAAAACAATTTCATGTTTGAGTGCTCAGCATACCACAACATGGATGACTCAATCAAAGGCAGAAAGGATTATGTGAGGATTTGTGTTTGTTTGCATCTACATTGGGATAAAGGTTAGTCTCTCTCTTGCTCTGGAGTCTGCAGTCTGGACAATTTACTTGATTTGCCTTTATCATTGAGCAGAGCAGAGTGTAGTAAGGGATTTAGTTTTGAGTCTAGTATCGAATTTTCTCCATACAGATCCAAGTCCTGCCACGTACGTAGTTTTGAAATCCTGAACAAAAATCCCTAGTCCTCTAAAAAAGAAACCACTGCACACCTTACCTTGTAATGTAATATCCGCATTCCCTGTCTTCTTGTCGTTTAATTAATATTGTAACAATGGCTCAGCTTATTTTTGTTGTTCGAGTCCAAAAATGAGTGAAAAGCGTCCAACTTTTTTGAAAGGTTAATCAGTCAGATATCAGATTTTGATAGTGGTTGATTATTATTAAATGCATGGGACCAGACAAAGCTCAAAAGACTCAAACGTTTCAAACCATAGGACTCAAATCATACTGTAATCGTGAAATGTTCACTTAAAATAAATTCAATGTTCTAAAGGTGCTTCTTTTCTTTTTTTAATAATTTAGGTTTATTAATTTTTGAGGTAACAAACAATTATGATTAATGTATGCACCTAAAATTGTATTGATGTCAATTAGATGAGAATTAGTAATTAAGTTAGTTTGATTCTACGAGATAACTTATTATACTGTAATTGTATATGCATGCCATTATTTCCTTCATTGATTTCTATAAGCATGTTAATCACGATTTACGTTTTACAGAAATACAAATTGTGCTAAGATTGCACAGGAGGTGAAGAATTACACAAGACATGTATTCTGTTTCATTCATTTTAATTTAAATTTTGTAGTTTAGGATGTTGTGGTAGTAGGCTGAGTTGGGGGCAAAAAAGATTACAGGAACGGAACCCTGGAACGCTGATTTCACAACTGTCAAATGTCAACTCTGACTTGAGTTTTGTTCTCCAGTTTGAAGTTTCAGCAATTTTAAGAGGAAATGTGGGTTAGAGAGAGTTGAAGGGTGATCGAGGATGGGTGGTTTAATTAGTCTTCGTAGACGTAGTAGTTGTAGTTGCGTTTGTGGTATTTGGAGGACTCGTAGGTAACATGCTGTAGTGGTGGTAGGTCTCATTGTCATTCTCATTATCAAAAATTGAGTCTGAGACATGTGTGGCTGCATCATCA
>WJEZ01000210.1:0-37173 GCA_009869925.1 Thalassaphorura encarpata
CCTCGTAATAATAATGTTCACATTTGATTGGAAGAGAGTTTTTTTCTTGTTTTGATTTCATTACCGTGTAAATTGTTTTAAGGTCGATTTGTATCAAGTCAATGCTTTAGTCTTTCAAAATTTTGATTAAAGGAAAATTTAGTCTACGTTCTTTACTGCATAGAGTTAGCTATTGTACTGGGTTTCTTTATACATGCAAATTCTCCTTCCTATCAATTCTGTTGAGTTTAGTTAACGTTCTTTTCTCAAAAATGGAAAATCTAATGGAATCATGAAATATCTAACGCATAAAAATGAGATTTTTTTTTTGCTTTAGCTAATTCGTTTACCTTTTGGAAATTTGAATAATACGTATATTTGGATGGGCATTTTGTTATAGCTGTCTAAAAGGTCAAAGATGATTTCAAAACTAAGCTTATAAAATAAACTCACTTTTGTCTTAGAAATTATCGGAATTATTTCTTTTTGGTAAAACTGTCTCCTCAGATGCAAGTTTTCAAAAACAGTACATTGGTTAAGTAAATTAATAATTAAACCCTGTTAACGTAGCGTACCCATCTGGTACTTTACTAAAATTATTTTGTTGGGATTCAACTCCAAGTCCTAACGTAACGTAGAGTACAGTCTATAGGCTGGCTGGCATTGAAATGGAAACCACTTGATAATAACAATAATTAATATCCAGTTGAATTGTATACATTTTGTTACTAAAGCTTGGCTTGGCTTTTTTACTACTCTTAATGGAACTAGATCAACTGAGGCTCACTCATTAGTTCGTATTTCTTCAAAGAATCATCACAAAATTTTCATTATGGCAAGCACAAATAAGAGGGCATGGAAGTTTAAGGTTTAAAATCATTGTTGAGCTTAAGCAAAATTGATTATAAATTGTTGCAGAGGTTGTCGTTCGTCTTTGTTAGTTTTCAAAATACCTTAGCGTTTTTATCCTTATCCCTTAAATGCTAAGCAATTACCGTTCCGTTACATAATATCCATGTTTGTTTTAAACTTGTTCAGGCAAGGGAGAATTCTCTCATAATTTTTTAGTAGTAACTAAATAAAAATCTCTATGATCCCTCTTTGCCTCTTCTAACTTTAGCCATTAATTCTTAGACGTTACACTAAAACAAGTTACGTATTTTACGTGCAATTCTCAAGTCTATTCATTCAATTGACTTGCATCTAGTTAAGTCTACAAGAGTAAATTGGGGACTGATTATGTTTCACATCGCGATTAGTGCAGTAGCATAATAATAATAAGTTTAGCCTTGACATAATCCTCACATATAGTTTTTTTTCTTTTTCATTTCTTTATAGTAGGAGACAAATTCATGATTAGACTGGGTTCACTGACACACAAGCTCATTTTTTTTTCAAAATTTTATCATTAGTAAATTTCTTAGCCCTACATTTAAGTTTCTTCACAATATTACTAGAAAACATTTCAAAAACAAAAAAACTCAATCACACATTCAAAGTAACACGTACGTAGTCACTCCACAATTGCAAAAAAAAATCCTCCTAATTAGTTTTAATACTTTGGTTTGATTTTGCCTGACTCTACAGTCAAAATTAGAGTTTCCATAATATTCAAATCATGATATTTTAGCCTTTTGCATAGTTATCATTGCTATTGTTTTGTGATGATGGTGAAAGAGCACTTTCCCTCCTGAAGGGCAATTTTACTTCTTACTAGTTTAGTTACTACTCACTAAAATGTTTGTTTTCGTCTTTGTTTAATGCACAGGTTTCAAAGTACGTATATTGCATTGGAAGCAAATGATTGACAGAAATTCCGTATACTATTGTGATGAGATTGAGCTATCAAGGTTGAAATGACCGGGCTGCATACATGCAAGCCTGAACTGAGCCTGACTACCTGTAGTTTTAATAAGGTTTCATGATTTCATAAGGCTGATTTGTTGAGTACAAAATAATTTCTAAACATTAGCTAGCAGAATCTAAGGCATGTTGTTTGCATGATGAGTTTTGTCTATTGAACAGCTTGGGTGACGTATAATGGAAGAAAAAGCTCTCTTTAAACGAATAACAGTTCATGAAATCTTTTCTAATTTTGAAAAGTGGGCGAGTTTACGTATATTACGGTGAGGCTAGGCGAGGCGAAGGATTTTAAATTGAAAATTAAAGTAGATTCATTCACTCTTGTCTTTTTCATACACAAAAAAAATGCTCCAGTATGTAAGTGTAATTCGTTCAATTCCACTAAAATAATAGAATTATTTTTTTTGTCCTTATAAATTAATTAGCTATCACTAAAAAAATGAAAATCAATAATTAGCGCATCGACAGGGTTTTTGTGAGCAAACATAATCTTAACAGTACAATTCTCCACTACTCGTTCTATTCTCTATTGGACTTTCTTCTTTCCCCAACTCGCATATCTTTATATCAACATGTTTTTCAATTTTTTTCTGAACACATTTTTTTCCACTTTGCAGTTTTTTTTTTCATTAGTTTTCTCTTACTTTTTGCATTTTTTTCAATTATTTTCTCTTTTTTCTTTCTATCTAGCCTTCCGTGAATCTACTTTGAAAATATTTCAATGTATTCCCTCTGCCATCGTCATAACCTAACAAAACTTACTTCCTTAATCATTTTTTTTCTCGATAAACTAATTTTTATCCTAGGTTTATCTTAAGTCTAGGAATTCTCTGGCTGAATTGCTATTGTTACGTTTACTCAATACTTAAATTTTAGGCTAATAAATTGCATGAAACGCAGCCTTTTCGGTTTAGATCATCAACAACTCAATACGTGACGTGATATGAACGCCAAAGGCAAAGGATCTTCTGTTCTCTTGTAATTAGACATTGCATATATATTGGGCAGATGACAAGTTTCCTCATTATTAATATTTAAACCACTACGACCTAAATGTCTCATGCTTTCCTACTGACTTGAGTTTATCCTAAAGTATTGTTCAGTCACTACAAATTCCATCTCTAGTTCTACTCCATGATTGCCTCGTTTCAAGGCCAATGACTTAATTAATTAATTGGCAAATTTATGTCAGGAACCCTAATTACGCACTTGACTTAATTTAGACTTAACCAAATACGTATCTTCCTTTCACTTAACTCAAAATTTTAAGCGGAACAGTTTTTGGTTTCATTTGTTTCACCTGAGTACCTTTTCCTCCCTTATGAATATCACCTTATGTCCTCCAACTTTACTAATTATTGTATTAGAGCAATTGTGCCATGATTTAGGTTTAGAAAATTTAAAGAACAAAAATCTATTCTCTTTCATGATGTGCTTAGTGAAAATGTTGCGCATATGTAAGTGTACGTATAATATGTTTCATGAAATTAATTGATTAAAAAATGACAAGCAACGATGACAGAGTCTTTTGGGGCTCTGAATTCCCTAATTAAATACTTAAAATGTCTATTCTTAATTACTACTCAACAAAATTGAAATAATTATTCAAATTAAACCTATCAAAAAAAAGTTCACCAGTCATGAAATTCCCAAGGTTTTTGGGAAAGTTTACGATTAACTATAAATTGAAGATCAGGAGTGAAACTTATGAAAAAAACGTTCAAACTGAAACATAGTCTTTTCTTCATGTAAATGCTCTCAACAATGAAGGATTGCTGAATTATTCCAACGGAACTAATACTTATTTTCCTTACGTGTTTCTTTAGCGTTGCAGTTACAATAGTTTTATTATAAGGTTCAAAAGCGTTTCGGTTATTATCATGTCTCGAGTCAAAAATTCGAGATGAGAAATCCTAATATTTTTCTTTGGAAACGTTTTCCTTCTTAAAATATCCACCGTACTCCAAGTCTTATAAAACTTGTACTCTGGATGTGTCTTCTTTCCTTCTTTCGCAAACAATCAATAATAAATTACGGGCACAAATTAATTTAATTTTACTTTGGAACTTGAAAATCTTATTCAGGGAACTAAATGCAGTTAGATTTCTTTCAGTTTTGTCTTAATTCACTTTGGGGATTTGGGAAACCTAATTAGTAGTAGTATTATTAATTCCTATCATTACATTCTATCCTTTCTAGCAGTCTTGTTTGCATTGCGAGATTGCATGTTTCTACCTAAAAGTTTCTGCCTAGTTTACAAATTCTTGATTTGCAGGGGCAGCCGCAGCAGGATAATTAAATTTTGTGCGAATGGGTTGAGTTTCCCCCATTGAGTGTTTAATTTTGACTTGATTTGGACTACCTGCTTTTTTTAAATCTCATAGCTTGCAAACTCACAGTCGAGTAGATTTGTTAATTGGTTGACTTGGGCTCTCACCTTGTAGAAATATGAATGGAAAATTTCAGGTCGTAGTAATTGATCATAGAAGATTTCTATGGAGGAATTCTATTCAGACTCGTTTGAATCATAATTGTATACTACGTTTAATATCATGGAATTTTATTGCATAATTTTTGAAAAATATCGTTGCAGATTGCACTTGGTATGTGGTTGACTGGATGTGTTTTTATTAAAATTGAGCAGGAAATAATGCACAGAGTGATGATGGCATACAGTTGGATATGCCTCGGTGGAATGAATCGGTCGGTTTTCATTATAAAATACGTATATGACATTCTGTCAGGCAGGATGATCAATTACTACACCTTTAAATTTTCAAATGCGTAGAAATAAATGATTCTTTCAAGGGAGGTATAGGAGGAGAAGGCAGTCGTAAACAAAAAAGTTAATTAGTCTCCTAATTAATTGATTGGCACATCTATTGATACTAACAAAATATACAAGTTATAAATTTGTCCACGATTAAATCACAAGCACACGTTCCGTCAAATGCAATTCCATCACACAAAATTCCTTCCAGAAAAGCAAAATTCCAAAAATCCTTTTCATAAGATTCCTGCATTTTATTTCATTATTTTTTTTACTAATGTTGCGTAGCCTATTCACTCCACTTTACTCGTATTGGAGAATACGTTTTCAACCCTGAATTAAAAAGTGTGTTTACCATATCTCAAAAAAGTCTAAGTTTTTTGTATCCGTGTTCTAATGTAATGTAGTTCCTTTTTTCATTACTTTAGTCGTCTTCAGTCGTTTCTAAGAATTACACGTTATCAGCTCAACGGCCTTATGCGTTACACTAAGTTACCTTAAATTACTTTACGTTACGTTACGTTAATAGTAGTATTAATTCCCTTATTCATCATATTTGTATTTAAATAATGTAGTTCCTATTTTTGGATCATAGTCCCAAAAGGTACTGGTCCGGTAACAAAATCAACCTTGTTTCATCACAAGTAAAACAGCGTAAAGTGTATATGCACGCACTTTTTTTTAAATAGTAGGTCATCACTCAATTTCTTAAGTTTTGGAGTTGTTGGTTATTGAGAATTATTAACTGCTGATTTAACTCTCTGTTCCCTGTGATCTCTACCCACTCATTTATTTTTCACTCTCACTTCTCACAGATTTACTCATCCAATCATTCAAATCACAAACATACTCACACATTGTCGATATGGAAGTCCATTCGTTTCTACAAAGTTCGTAAGCGCACTCAGCAAAAATGTCATTGACATTTTTTGTCTTGCATTTGTATATGAATTAATTGACACTGCCGAATTTTGTCATTCGCTCGCATCCATGTTTAGGATCAGGATAATTATATAATAATATAAATAGTTGGTTAACTTGTAATATTAATAGGAAACAAAAATGTTCTCTTTGTACAGAAAATGATTCCCATCAAACGCGACGCAAATTGTAGTTTGAATGAAGGCTAAGCAAAATTAATCGCAATTTGCAACTTATTCGTGGGACTCATTTACAAAATAGGATCATGAAGGTTTCTCCAGCTAAAAGTTCCGACTCACAATATAAATCCCTAAATTATAATAATAAATTGATATGAATAAGATGACTCACTCACAGTTACGCCAAACTGTACATTTCTGAGGCAGAGACATTAAATTTAAGAATAATAAAAATTCTGACCCGAATATTCAGGTTGAGTAGTTCAAAAAGTACCGAAGTGCCATTTAAATAAAAAATCAACTCTGCCCATCAGTCAGATGACGAAATTAGGAGAAACCGCCTTGAAGATCTCAAGTATTACGTCGGGCGCAAAAGCATTATTTTACAATGTAATTATTGACCAATGGACTAAACTCAGGCACTGTTTCTCCTTAGACATATTTCGACGGACTCTTATTAGTGAGTTGTACAAAATATGTTGCATAATAACCCAGGTACCATTTAGCGATTTAACCTAATAATGTGATGAACACATTTCTTCGTAGGGTAAGTTAATGCACAATTATTATTATTGCGGGTCATGTTGACGCGCCGAGAACCAAATTTGAACTCATCATTAGAATAGATGTTTCGCTAAGTCAGTTAAAGGTATCGTTATGAAATCTCGCTCAAAAAGAATTTCATGATTTGATAAGCCCCGATTTAATGGGAAACATAACACTAATTATTATCAGCTCTTTGCCTCTGGCATGTTACATGATTTAATTTTTTGAAATGCAAGTTGAGTCATTAGTAGACTTGACTTCAGGATCGCGTTGAGATAGCGAAACAAAAATTTCAATTTTAACTTTAAAAAACGAAGACCCATATCATTATCGTTACTGTGTTCATACCATAAACTTCATTATTTTAAATAACCTTAAATTTGACTTGTTGACTTGCTTCGGTTTGTTGATACTTTCGTTGAAAAGAATAAGATCATTCATCTTTGGGATTTATTCAGGGTAGAATTCCTGGAGTACGACGAATGCGTGGTTGGTTAAATCCTCGAGATCCATCGGGGCCAAAAGGCTGACGAACAACAATTAATCTGGGAGCAGACTCATCAACAGACAGCTTCGATAGACGATTCAAGAGACGCTCTGGACGTTGTGATTCACTGTAACCAATGCAAAATATTTTAAATAGAATTTACCACAAGTCTGAAATTATACAAAGTAACATTAAAACAATCTAACAACAAAATTAATTGAAATGGCAAAATTGTAGTTCATGTCATCGGCACATTTTAGCCTATTTTAGAAGGTTTAAATGCTTCCTGCACAACAAATTTCTATACCCCTCCAGATTTTCAATTTTGAAAATTTGGCACCGATAATGACATTGATTGGCCAAATCAGCGTGGCGTTAGGGGTTAAACCACTTATGCTACGCTAGAAAACTACAATTTCAGACACTTGTTTAATCCTAGGATCTTACCCGAGTTTAACGACTGAGCAAGCAGATGACTTTCTGTTGCGTGGATTTTGCAAAACAACAAATTCAACTTCATCCCCTGGGTTCAAGTGCGTGTGATCTTTGACTTCGGACATGTGGAAGAACAATTTCTTTCCATCTTCCAATTCATAAGACAGGAAACCATAAGGACCTAGTCAACGATTAAACAATGTCAAAAGAGCCACAAATAAGACTAGATATTTTATCTTTTAAAATCGGTTACCCTTTACAGCCTCAACAGTGGCACGGAGTTTCTTTCGTAGAGCGCGAATATTGACGGCCTTATTTTGTGCGTCGACCTGAAATTCCACAGTCTCTCCAACTTGTACAATCTCTTTCTTATTGAGCATTGATGTGATTCCAAATTGGAATGAATGTCCGTCAGCAGTCTCAATTACTCCTGGATACTCAGACTGGGCGCTTGCTCCTCTAAGGGGGCGTGACACGGTTCCATGAAGAAGATTTGGAAAAATCTCTGCTCGACGGCTCACGTTTGGTACAGGCTTCACCATATCGGCTGCATTCTTCCCACTTCCGCCACCCTTGCTGCTGATCACGTACTCAACTTCTTGTCCAACTTCAAGTGCTCCAAACTCACCCACCAGGGAACTGTAATTATGGATAAACGTTTTTTACATTAAATATTTCTTTGTCCAAAACGTTAACAATATGACTAATTACTCCACTATTAATTAAAACTAATTATTTGTTCAAGAAAATAACAGTCTGACGATTTCGATTTTATGACCCATCAGTCTAACATACTAATTACTTTTATAACTTTAATTTTTACCTGGAATGGAAGAAAATTTCTCCGTCTTGAGCTTGAGTTTCAATGAAACCAAATCCGTCTTTTAGAGCAGCAATGTGTCCTTTCATGACAAATCTAGGATTTCTTCCACCTGATGATCCATTTGCACTGCTTTCAGAGCCACTACGGTTACGATCATATTTGGAATGTGATCCATTGGCCATTCGATCCATATCTGGGGAACTACGAGTTGGAGACAACTGATCCTGGAACTCTTCGATCGGAGAGCTAGATCCACAACTGGAACTTCCAGTAGGAATATTATCAGGTTCTGGAGATGTAGGAATTGAAGGACAGTTATGATTTTGCATCGGAGGAGTTGGCTGTAGAGTTGGCATTGTTGGTATTATGGGTGCAAAATTAATTTGTTGTGCTTGTGGAGGTTGAATAGGTGGTTGACAGATCCGTTGTTGAAGAGGATGATTTGGAGGCGGAGAAAACATTGGATCAATGTGTTGTTGCGGGATCTCCTGTGAAATTTTATCCATGCTGTTCAGCGGCAAGCAATTTTCAAGACCAAGGTCTTCCATAGCTCTCACGTTTGCAGAAATTATTTCACGGTTTCGACGCACTTGGTGAATGTCAAAGCAAACCTGGAATACAACATAAAAAGGAAATCAGCATTGATTAAATTTTTGTCACCTCTCGCTATATCCCAACTTATTTTACAAGACTAAATCTATTAATTGCAGCTTTTCCATGATTTTACTTATTTTCTATGAATTATAATTATTACACTAAAATATCAGTTAAATCAGTAAGTGACGTGGCCTAATGCAGTCGAACCTACTGTCTACCGTACGAGCACGAACAACGGGCTAAAAATTGATGCCGACATATGCTAGCAAACTCGCGAAAACTTCTTCACTAAAACAAAACTGCGATAAATTATCTCAAATAAATAACTTGGAAAATACAAATCATATTTCAGCAAATACTAACCCTGTAACTGAATGAAATTGGGAAAGTCAGCACTTTTTTTCTATGCAGAAACTAAAGTATATCAGGAGACAGCTGTACTTTTCCAAGTCGAATCTAGTTGTCAGCAAATTTCTTATTCCTCCGCCACGGCTCATCTCTTTCTTAGTAAACGAAACGGTATGGCACAGCGTTACTACGTTAGTCTTCAGGATAGCAGTTATGCTGATGCAATTAAATAAAATTGGACTTTGCCCTGGGTCTGGGACTACAGCAACCGGGAGGGAAAGAGCTAGTTCGTCTCTAATATTATTGTGCATGGAAGAAGCCTATGTCTTAACCTTAAAGGCATCTTGGGACTCGCAAAAGCCCTCAGTTTATTTCCATCGACTCATCTCAACTCAACGCAACTACGCAACAATTAAATATTTAGCACCGCCTTGCCCAGCCTAGTCTTTCCTTTGTTCAAAAGTGATTCGTAGTGTTAAATTAGTGCCGGAGTGAAAAAAATCTTCTTGCCGTACGTATTGCATTGAATTACATCTTTCACCACTCTCTCTGAGTTCTCTAATTAATTTTACCCATCTGTAAATGGGCTACGAAAAACGAAAGGTTATAAATTCTGGATTAGTTCGTACCTTTGTTCCAGTACGAATATTTCTGAGGTCTTTACAGTCCTTCCAGTGGAACATGATGGTCTCAGGTTGCCAATGGGCTTGATAGGAAATGATTCCAGGTTCCCCTTGTTGTTCTTGGGCAGCAGCCCCATTGAGTTGACGAATAACTTCAGCAGAAGAAAGTCCTTGAATTAAACGTTCTGTGACTGTTTGAGGTAGTCCCAAATTTGCAAGCGAAGGTAGAATTCCAGCCAAGGCTTCTTGACTGACCCATGGAGTTGATGGTTCTCGAATCACGACCCCAGCAATATCCTTGCTTACTGGAACTTCAAACTGAACAGTTCCAGGAGGCAGATATTTTATGCGTATTGCAGATTGACGCACTGGACTTTGTGGGTCCTAAAATTTTTAGAGAATACAATACAAACGATGAGTTTAGACATTCTTTATAGGTTTAGAAATCCTCTCTGCGATTTCGATATGAAAATCAGTTTTCAGACTAACTTGGCGCCTCAGAATTTCAGAAATTATTTTACTTACCGGAACAATGATAAATTCGACATCATCAGCGATTTTTGGTACTCGATTATAATCCAAAAGTTCACTTGTGCGAAAAAATACTTTGGAGTCTCGCTCAGCGCATGAGATATAACCACATCCATCCTGTATACAATACAAACAATTTTATTAAATAACCTGAGAACTACATTTTCTCTTATGTTAATTTTGCAAGCGTAGATGACCTAATCAGTGGTAAAAAGCTCAAGAGAATAAATCTCCACATGAAAGATTAAGAGTTGGATCTCTATCATCATTTTATAGCATTTGGTTTTGAATTAATTCTAAATTCATGCAAAGCTCAAACAAAATAACTCGTGATTGAGGCAAACCTTCATAGCCGATATTACGCCTTCCTCACGACGTTCCCCAGATACAACAAAGGATTCTTCAAGGAGAGTTATATTTGTAGCCCTCTGTTGTTTATCTCGTCTGTCAACAGCCAGTTGAAATTCAACCCAATCCCCATGTCGCATTGTGAAACATCCCTTCTGATCTTTTTCACCGTAGACCACTTCCAGTTCTTGGCGGTCTGGACCTCGATAGCGAAGTCGCCCTTGCATAGTTTCAGAGCGAGGCGTGGGTCCAATTGCCGCTGGATTAATTTGAGTTTTGTCAATCGGCTTCAGCATCTGTTTTATATCCAAATTAATTATTAAGTCAGGCGTAAACTAGAATTTCCCTTCAAACTCTATGTCCATGCATATTTTATCATTATCCAGACAAGCCAGCCTGAATTACCCGCTTCACATACAAATTCCTAGAGACGGAAAATTCCCGGATGAGCTCACACGCTAATATCGATTAGGTAGGTGGAACATTAGCAAGTAAACCAATTCAAATTTTCCAAATGTCTGAGTCTCACAGAGATATATTCGCATTATTTTATTGACATCATTTGCAAAATAAAAACAATTCATCAATCTTTTCTATTCTCATTAATATATGCATGCAAATAAAAAGCTTTATTTTTCCTATCGCAATCACAAGTCTCAATTTCAGAATTACACGAAAGAAGTCAAGTTTGCGTGGTAATACTGGAGGCTCGTTTATGTTGAGAAATATTTCACAATAGGTTCGTAGTTGATATAAATAAAAGAGTAATGGGTTTCTCTGTGCACCTATTCTAACCAACGCTATCTCATGGTCAAGATATAATAATACTGCAGATGTTTAACGTGGGCGTGCGGATCAATTCCTACTGATTGAAACTCACTGCAATTTGAGTTGTCCATTTCCTGAAATTATGATCGGATTTTCTCATATTGCATTACCTTTATAGTTCAACTCAACTCAGCACGCAATGCCACATTAATTGTGATGCAATGGGGATACTCTTATTTGCAAATAAAAAAAAATTGAGGAGGACACATGCAGGGATTATAGTCATTTTTCAATTAAACAGTCCAGCACAAAAATTGCGTATTTGTGCCAAAGCTTAAAGCAGTCAATTCAACCTTGCTCATGAAAGTCAAAAAAGTAGTTGAAGTTGAAAGTACGAGACTGTCACTAATGAATAGTTGGCGAAAGTTTCTCTTTACCCGATTCTTCTATTGCTCAATGAGAAAATGCCAATTTGTCTTCTCTCTTTCATTTCTGTCTGCTAGGCGACGAAGACATAGTAAATTCAACCTTTCACCAATCAACCTACTACTATGCCATGCCATTCAGATTTACTTTCCTTTTGTAATGAGTTTACACATGAGTACTCTAATTGGGTTTCTGTGTCTCAATGCCACACAATTGGAGGAAACGACCTAACAAGGTTCTGTATATCATTATCTGGATGCCTCAACTCTCTGTCTGCATGTCTTTTTCATTGAATTAATTAATTTCCCATCTCACATGACTTATTTCTTTTCAAAGTCTCTACTCGTACTCCTACGCCTGTACAATTTTCCGAATTTGAACTTTTTTATCTGAATAATCTCAGGGGAAAAGCCATCCAAGATCTCTTTTTTTATTTGTCTGGGTGCTAGAATTTCATAGCCTCAAAATTCATACATGAGGAGGTATGAATGATTTCAAAGTGAATTGATTAATATTAATGATTTTTAAACTCAGTCCCATATCCTCAATTCTCATCATTAGGCTATTCCTTAGCGCTTCGTTAGCTATGCAGTAATAATTTTTGCCAAACTATCCAAAGCAGATGTGAGATACTTATTTTTGCGAATCGTTGGAAATACAATCATTTCTGTATGAAAAGCAGAGCGATTATAAATCAAACTGAGCTCACGCGTCATGTACGTTATAAAATATATACATGTCGGCTAAGGCTAGACCACATTGCCATTGCCAGGCCGAGATTATTTACAAGTTAATAAATTTTCCAAAATATTTGTATTTCTCCAGACAAGACAAGACAAGAGCGATAAGACCCAAACTTAGACATTTCTTCCGACCGGATTACTCGTCTAGTCTAATCAATTAAGAAAACCAAACGTCAGCAAAGTTGACCGTCGGATAAAAAACATTGCAAAAGCAAAAGCAACAACTACAATTTCTGCTGAGCCAGCGAAACCAAACCAAACCAAGTCATAAAATTAGATAGATAAACGTTATCGACCCGACTCGGACCAAGTGTTCGTTTGAGTTTAGCTTTAGCCTTAGCGTTAGCATTACCAGCGGTATTTACATTAATACATGAATGGCATATTTTGTTTACGACCAACTCTATCTTTATCGCCAACTCTTTTTGCGTGGAATTTGTTTGAGATTCGTTTCTCCTCCGCTTACGCTTTGCTTTGCTCTGGTTCTATTTCACTTGTCAGCTTCAGCTTGATTTGGGAAAACACTGACCATATGAATTTGCAAAGAACTAACAGCGACGACTACGTCTAAAATCTCCTCAGCCCAATCAAATGATGCAAAATAAAAATTACGTAGGAGAGAGATCCTGCACACATATAACGTCAAGTACCTTAGCCATCCCAAGTTCTTAGTTTGTTTCAATTTGTAATTAATCAGAGGACGCGTCTGGGAGACAAATAAGATAAAATTAATGAGTAAATATTCACTGTATGCACATACATATAGTACATAGTAAATATAAATCTCTTCTGGAGGTCGTAATTATCTTGAAGGAATAGTAATAAAGTAGCCAGGGTTGGATGGATGGGCTAAATGTCATTCTCGATTATGAATAGAAATGAATGAATGTTATCTGTGAGTGAGACTCGGACTGGCTTGACTAGAAAAATTAACAAGAGAAGAAGAAAGAATTTCTGAACCTGTCCCTTGAGAATCTCAGTTCCAATGTCTTCAAAGACGACAGTCCCGTAGGGTAGTTTTGTAATGCTGGATGCAACTTCCTTTCCCTGATATCAAAATTATACATACAAATTAAATAACATTCATACATTCATGTATCATTTTCTAATGCACCATATATTACATATTTCCATGCACATCCAAATTTAAGTATAAATTTACCAAATGACCATGATTCATATCTTGCATCGTTAGTTTTAGAATTAAAAGGGAAAATTACATATGCTATGTTAATTGTTAAGACTAGACTAGGAAAGCAATTAAGTTTTGGCTTACATTTCTAGTTTGAATATTAAACTCAATATTGTCTCCAACAACGATGCCCTCATGAACTCTTGTCTCAGAGAAATGGAAAAATATTTCCTTGGCCACATCAGCTCTCTCAATAAAACCAAAACTATCTTTGATTGAACTCACGATTCCCTTGTAACGTACGGGCTGGGCTGGATTCTCAAGTCTAACGTAGCGAGCCGTCAGATTTCCACTTCTACAAATATTTATTTAAATTTAATTCACTGTAATATTAATAAATTTCATGACGGTCAATCACCTCGGATAAATAAATTGTAAAAAAAATAATATGAAATGAAATGTAACCTGTGATTCGTAGCAATTTGAAAGCTGACAGTGTCTCCGGTACAAAGGGTAACATTTCCTTCGATGTCTTCTTGGCAATAGGGTAAAAAGAAACACTCTCCACGATTTTCATAACTTATTCGCCCTTGAAGTTCCCCACTGCTTTCATGGTGTAGTTCTGTAGTGACTGTCCCTGTCACTCTCTCTTCACTCAAAACAACTTCTGGGCCAATTTTTGTCACATAACTTGCAATTGGTTTCCCAGTTCTTCGATCATAAGTCATTTCAAATTCAACAGGGTCTCCCAATTTGAGATGCTCAATCGTTCCTTCAAATTGACTGAAGTGAAAGAAAAGTCTTGCTTGTCTCTCGCAGCATTGAATGAATCCATAGGAATGAAGGAGTTTTTCAATAATTCCAGTTTCTCGAACCCCTTGATTAACGGATCCATCAGCTCCATGTTGATCCGCGATTCGACTCCCGGAATGACCCTGACTCCCTGATGAGTTACTGCCCCCACGATGATCATCTCGATCACCTCTTGTAGAAGGGCTATTCCAATGAATCCCATTGCTATTTAGTCCCACACTGTTTCCACCACTACTATTATTGTAATTATTGCTCAGAGAATTCCCAAAATGAGAATTACTGTTTCCATTCCAAGTTGAGGATGAGGAGTCATCACAACTGCTACTGAAAATTGATGAGGTTGTGCTTGAAGTACTGTCAGGCCTACGGGGTTGTTGGTGCACTTGTTGTCCACCGTTCCAAGTCTGATTCTGGAGAGTATCCTCAATGGAGAAAGTAGTAATAGGGAAATTATCGTCTCCGTATGGAGACACTCTCTGGAAAACGCGTCTTGGAATTCTAGTTTTACATGTTGGGCAACTTCCACTGTACAAACAAGAACAATTTATTAAAAACATATTCATTTTTTCACTGTCCGACATTTTTAAAATGTCGCCTGGCTTCAGCTTCTACTTCATACCAATCACATTATTTTAGTCAAACAAATTTTAAACTCTTGTAAACACTCTGAAAGCATCAAATAGCTTAAAAAGATTGAGCTTTCACTTTATAAAAACGTTGATGAATTGATTAACTTAAGCTAAAAAACGTTGAGCGGTATGTGTATTTGGGGTAAAAACGTTATTCCATATGCACTTTGAGTTGTGTCGCTTACTTTGATTTTTGTGTAGTTAACCAATCTTCGAGGCAGTCCCGGTGATACAAATGTCCACATTTGGTGGCAATGATGTCTTTTCCATTCCCCGTGGGATCTGTGGATGGTTGAGTCGTGGCCAATTGGTCCATACAGATGACACACATAAAACTCATGATTCTGCCACCGCCGGGGTTGTTGTTGTTTGGGGAAGAATTGGAAGTGGACTGAAGGAGTCGTCGTCGTCAGTCCAGCAGGCAAGCTGGAGTCTGGAAGGTAAGGTGTACAAGGGATAACCAAAACCAACCAGGAGGGAACCCAACCAGCGATGCCACCCTACCTGTTTCTCTCTGTCGTCGTCTTCACAAACCAAAGCCACCCAGACAGATCTCCAGTACCAACAACTCTCAAGTCTTTGTCTACGTCCTCCTAATACTTAACGTTTGCCAAACTAAGTATTGGGGTTCGACATTTTCCTGGGTTGAGGGGGTCGACTTCAAGCCATCTACTGTTCAATACTTTCGCTAAGACATCCAACCCTAAAGCGTCATTCGTTAGTTTCCGACTACCTACAACGTTCAGTTTCGTTCCGATTCTTTTCACTGGGTTGATGGTTGGATGGGCTTTACTTGGGGAAAGTTACTGTCAGGTGGCGAAGAGACCAACCTCCTAGGAATCTGAACTGGTAAGGCACAAAGAGCGTAAGTAAGGGTGCAGAGAGACCAAAGGCCCAAGGGTTCCTTCAGACCTTCAGCTGCTCAAAAATCGGAGCCACTGCACTCCACACGCACCGACCACGTTTTACTACACCGATTCCAAAAAAAACCCACGAGGAAGTAGAGGTAACGTAAGGTAAAGGTAAGACACGAATTTCACACCGGAAGTATAATGTACGAGATTTTTTATGCAAATTTTCTAGCACTTGTTTTAATTAATTTATTTGTGTAAGTTTTTGTAAATATTTGAACTATCCAGAATTCGTTGTTTTGGGACAAGAAAATAATGCCGGGTGAGAATGAAGAAAGGAAGTGAGATCCGGGTCCCAGAGGCAGTCAGTCAGTCCCACAGACCCCAATTCAAGACTAAAGGCTAAACAAGAAAGTTTCACATGGTCAGGGTACCTTCGTCCCTTTTTCGTCCTTTTCTTTCCTTCTGTTTTTCAATTGGTTATTATCAAAAGTAAGTCGTTGTTAAAGTACAAGGTTAGGGTCAGCTCAAAGTTGGGCCCATTTAGACTTGGCTAGAGGCAATCTCTCTGTCCCTCTATAAGCTTAAAGCCTTGAAGTATTTGTTAAAATTTAACTTGAACTTATTATTAATAGATTTTATTATCCCTTTCCTTTGTTGCCCAATGTAATGAAGTGGAGGACAGACATCGTACCCTCTACAAATATAAATACACAAATACAAAATAATTATGATTACGGCTCTCACTGTGTTGCATTTGCATTGGTTGGTCCACTTCAGTGTCCGTCCAGAGAGAAGAGAGTCCTGATAAAATAAAGATAAATGTTGGATGGACCAATGCATACAATTATGTGTGTGCGGGTGGAATGCACGATTGGATGGATGAATCAATTTAATAGCATTGGACTTGGCTGACAAGAATTTTGGCATCTCATTCATAAGAAAATCCATGGAATGAATAAGCCACGCTGGAATTCAGACATTTTTTTCTTCGTTTGAAAAATTTAGGATTTTCTGGCATTAGAAGAGTAATTTGTACATTTGGACCAAAATTCTTGGTTAAGTTCAGCTTTCTAGATTGAGTATTTCAGTACATTAAATTTTTCATAGTTTCACAATCTCAGAGCACGATTAGCATGAACGAACGAATGACAAATTTGAATTATTCTTAAAACCAAAATTCAAATTTAAATAGTATTTAATAAATTTTAGTTGGATTTTCATCCCAGAATTATTAACAATTGGCTTACGGAGGTATGGACGTATGGAGTGGAGGCGTCTATCTAGATTTCTTACAACAGAGGGCTGCGGCAGTCTTCGTGTGCTCGAAACAACAAGAACTATAATATTATGTGATGCATTGATTCTGAATATTTTGGAATTGCAATCCATGAAATATTTAATGATAAAATCATGAATTTCATGTATTTTCTTATTTTCTTGTAGTAATTTTAATATTAACGTTCTAGTGATATGATATGCATCTAGCTGGACTCGTAAGTTTTTACACGAACACAGATTAATTTTTGCCAAAATATCTCGAAACTATGCATATGTTTTCAACAATGATTCAAAAACCCAAGATGGAAGACCTAATTAAGTTGTTGGTTTTAATCAGCCCGTATTGATCCAATATTTAAATCTACATGAATCCTAAAGCAAATTACCTCCTTGAAATAATTTCAAAGACTGGGCATTTTCTACAAGTTAATTGATTATGAATAAATAATTTTATTTGCAAGGAATAAATTAAACAAACCAATAATGCATTAGATACTAATGTTTTCTTTATTCAATTCCAGATACTTGAATATACTAAATTGAATTACATTATCAGTTGCACCAAAACTCTTTATTTATTTTTATGTGCTATAAAATAAACTCTCTAAATTGATTTATTAACATAATACCTCAATATTATATTAGCGTCCCTCCTGCCGAATCCTTGTTAGCTATCACCTGCAATTAGCTACACAGAAAACGAGAGAATGAACAAACTAGGTTAACTCTTGAACTAAACAAAATGCACCATGATTCACAAACTATTAATGTTCAATTTTTGATTTCATTTTATTTCCACTCCTTCCCATTTTATTCAATCTTGAATTTTTGGTTGCTTTTCTTCAAAAATCCAAATTCTGACCCCCTTTGCCTTAAACAATTCATTTTTAGTTCCTAATTTCACATTTATAATTTTCAGTTTAGAATTCATATCTCCTTTTTTCGTTTTTTTTTGTTACATGATTGTGTTTCAAAAATAATACGAACTGAATACAACTATCGGTTTCCATTTATGGCTTCACGTGTGGCCACTTAGCATAAACATTTTTTTCTACTATTCTAGATACAATAAATTGGCAGTTTTATATTTACATATTTTTACAAAACAAAACTCCAAGTCGGAACAAATGACTCCAATTGAATGATCTAGTATATGTGATGAGATTGCAAGTGTTTTCTAAATTCAGATTCCCTGGACAATTTTGATTGGCTGAAATTAAGAAGCACGTTGGATATATGATTAGTAGTGCTATGAGTTGTTCATCATTACTTCGAATCCGACTCTAATTTAAATTCTAGAACTCTTAACTAACACGAATTACATGTACAGGAAGATGTTCAAAAAGTGCGTGAGTGCGTATTTGAATATATTTTAGGAAGATAAGTACTTTTAGCAGAACTCGGTTGGACGACAAGATTTTTAGGATACAAAATACAAAGTGTTTTTGGAGAAAATCTTTTTGAATTCATTCATCCCTGAGAAAACGAGTAACCAGCTATACGGGTCTAAACGATATTGTACAATTTTGACCAACAATTTGAACTTACTTATATGTAGGCTCGGGCTTACAATTTTAGCGCATATAGGTCATATTTGAAAATTAAAATTTAATACAAATTCGACAACAATGGACCTGCACATTGTTGGTGTCGCTTGTGAATTTTTTAACATTTACAACGTATCTGAAATGTTGCTGTTAGAAATAAACAGAGTTGAGGGAAAATAATAAATCACATTTAGTTTTCATAACAAGACTCGTTTCACTAAGCGGTGCGGAGTGAGTTGCTTGCAACCAACAACATAATACTAATGAATGTACTAAACATTTTAGATTACCATACTCATATTTCTTAGGGTTGGGACGAATAGCACAGCTTTAGGCTGCAAGCAGGCAGGCAGGATCACTAGACCGTTTTTCACATGATGTTTCCTTGTATTTATTTAGCCCTCAGGAGTCGACTACAAGATAAGACATAGTTTGGATTTTTCAAATCTTATAAATGGATCGTCCAGGAAATTCAAATTCCTTTAAACTTTTTTTTTCTATCATGATCACTGTTTGTTAGAATTAGCATTAACAAGGCGATCACCCCCCGCGTCTATTGCTGGTTTAGCTTTAGTTGGTGCTTTTCCACCAGATTGAATTCCATTAGCCCCAATTGCTTTTGGTGCTGCTGATGCTGATGATGAGAAAAGACTACGCATATCTTGCAGTGCACGAAATATGTTTGCAGCAAATCTAGATGAGTCCTGAATCCAAATAAATAAGAATTAAATAATACCAGTTTTGAATAGATTATTTAATTTGTAATGAAGACTAAAATTACTTACAGTCTCTGGAGAGCTCTTCTTCGATGAGATGTGGAAAAAGAGAACATCTTCACCAGCAATTATATAGGAAACTCCATAGCCATCATCAGCAACAGGGCCAAATCCACCCCCAGCTGAGATGCAATCAGGGTGTTTGGTCAAATCCAGCTTGGAGGTTTGACCGTGTGGTGTTTGTGACGTAGAGAGACGCCATGGTTCACTTAATACTTCCTGAAAATTAAATTAGTAAGGTGTGTTAGATTAATCAAAACTTCAGGTTCCCAATAACAGTCTCACCTTTAAAAACGGTGAATCAATTTCCAAGTATTTGGAAATAACATAAAGGCAGAAGAGATGTCGATCAATTCCTTTTCCACACATGGCATTTTGGTATCCCAATTGATGACGACTGCAAGCCTTTCGCAATAAAGCAATCTGATCCTCTTTCTACAAAAAAAAAATTGTGGATTAATTCCATTTGCTTAAATATTAATTATACAGACTCTTCAGAAATCCTTATCAAAATTTGAGCTTACCTTAGCATTCTTGTCTGACATGGAGCGCACCCATTCACAAGATTCAATCGTGCAAGGTCTCACTGTCTCCGTACGCCCTTCCTTGTAAAGCCTAGTCATCGAGGCTTCATATGTCAGGTTAAATTTTCCAGCATCCTATGGAGATACAAATTTAGTACTATAGACCTTGTCCCATCTCGGATTAAATATCTCTTCATGTAAATATTTTACCCTAAAATAAGCCAACTGAAGAGCCATTTGAATGAAGGCGTCTGGGGAGACCCGACAAGTCTTCATGAATCCTTTACCATATTCCTCGTGGACCAACAATTGGAGGTCGACATCATTCAAAAGAGCCAAAGAGCAATGAGAAGAATATTCAATCATCTCAACGCACTCAGGTGGCATTTCCCACTTCAGTCGTGTTGGGGCAGGAGGGTCAATTTCAGCGACTCCAACTGTGTTGCCTTTCTCGTCGTATCTGTTGGTCATTTTTAGAAAAATGTTAGTCCAAAATATAATGCAATTTAGTCATAGCAGCATCAAAGCTCAAGGACAAGTAGAAAAACATTTTGGTTACTTGAACAAATATTTGAAGAAGAAAACAATATTCGTGCCAGATTTGATGCCACTGACTTGTGCAAAAATATTAAGAGAAATATCAGTAAATAATTGGAGTCACTTTCCCTGATCACTTTTAGAAATGTGACCAGGTTTAAGGATGAATTATTTTTCTGATTACAGACAAATTGAAGCGATTCATCCCCAATCACGATTGCGATTTTTAAAAAATATGTAAATTTTAATTTAAAAATGAAATAAAAAATTTAGCAATCGTGATAGGTGATGACTACGTAACAGCACAGCATCACACAAGGAGTAATAGAAAAGCAAAGCTGAATTATTACAAAACTTAGAGTAAAAAAATAAGAGGTAGAAAACAATTAAAAATTAAGCACATGCATTTGTCGAATAAGCAAAATGTGTAGACAGAAAACTCAAGACAATTATTGATTATTATGGTGAGGGTCAATTGTGTTAGACGGATTAATTCAGACGGAGTTAGACAAGAGACGAAGAGATTAAGTTGATTAATCCCTATTAGTTCATTGCTTCTAGGATTCTATACATCTAATTTATTAATTGTAACCTCCGCAAGCATGCGCTCGCACAAAGTGTTCCTTTATTCTAGTTTTCATCGGAAACTTCTTCCTTCACTCAATCCATGCTCCAGATTACTTCTTCCTTGGTTAGATTTTAAATTAGATATTTTCTCAGTCTGTTTTAAAATATTAGGACAAACTCAACCTTCACTTAAGTAGGATTTTGAATGTGACAAGGGTAAATGAAAACAAAACACAAAAAACATAATGCCGTCACAAAAGATACAATTACCAATTTCCATCATCCCAATATAATGAACACGTTCAAACTAAACATGAACAATTAAATTTGGATTTACCCGAAATTAAACTCTTCGGCTAAGCAATGTTCCCAAAGGTGCCCCATAATAGGTGCATCCGCCCTTTAATACAATTTCGAGATAATAATTAAATTCTCTTACAAAAATCTTACCGATTATTCTAATCTGTTCAAATCTATAATTCTTATCTGCCTATCACGATTTACCTTCATCTGATTCATAATTTTAATTACACTGCCTCTAACAGTTAGCCTGGCCAGGCTAACGGTATTAGTAGTAAAATTTTAAGGGGACCTAGGGGCCCAATGTACATAAGAATTTTCCGTCACCATAAAATGTGTAACTCTATACGCTGCCGCAGCTGTGTTATGCTGTTTTGAGCTTGGAGTTTTAAAAGTGCAATTGCATCAAATACTACTAAGAGCGAATGAATTGAAAATATAAAAGAAAATTTTGAATGCGTAAGGCGAAAAAAAAACAAAAGTGAAGGAATTGGCTGGATGATGAGGTGACCGACGTGGGTCTAAGAAATTACCCTTTAATATTGCAATCTTCAGCTATCACGAATTCCCACAAATGAGCCATAACAGCTGCGTCCGCCCTTTAATACCCCAATAAAAATAAAAAATTTGTTTTAAAGTGGCAGTAAAGTGTGTATTAATTTTTGTAGGTAAACTTCAGTAGTAAATCCCCGCACAAATACCTGTAAATTTTCCCTTGCTAAAAATCTCATTAAACAACAATAGGGAAATCTTTGCTCTGACTTTATTCTTATTGATAAGAATTTCCTGATTTCCTCATGAATAATAGCCCCACTTACCACGAGTGTTCCGAGTTGAAACCCATCTGAAATCACAACACAAATATTAAATTATCCGGATCACGTTATACAGTGCTGCTCCATAAGTTTTTTCACTTACACGTCCATTCTTTCCAATAACGACAGTGAATGATTTATCAAACCACCGATCATAGCCCTTTCCATGCAACATGCTTCTTGCAAAGTGGTTTAATTGGGTCGTCTCTTGCTGTTAAAAAGAAATAAGAAATTAATATAAAGTGATTCTGAATAAAATAAATCAAGAACATTTCCTTACCGGTACATAGTGGAACTCCTCTTCATCAAGAACAAGGAAGAAGGCAGCCTTTTCAATCGCATCCAATGATTGTGCATTCATTCCCTTTGAAAAGAATTGTTTTCGAGCCTTTGCCCAATAAGCTCTTTCACCTGCCGTGAGAGCAGCCAATTTTTCCTCTCCCTTCTCAGGAACAGAGTCCTTGTCATCAATGATTCTTTGGAATTGAATCTGCAATTCGGAGGGTGTCAAATTCCTTCCCTTGTAAACTACTGGCACACGGTAGTATTTTCCTCGAGAGTACACTGCAATATGTGTACTATCGCTCAAATGTTGAATTCTATCAGTTTCTTCTCCAGGGATACGAGTCGTATTAAAAAGTCGGTCGTACTGCCAGGAGCACAGCGGTACCAAACCTTGCACCATTATCTGATAAAAAATTATCTTAGTGTAACAATCGTTATTACTGCTGTCATGATTTTGAATTTAACTTACAGGTTCCAATTGTTGACGATCAATCGCACGGCGGAACATAAGAGCTGCATGAGTTACATTTGCGGCCCGAGCAGCTGGGTTTTTAGTTGGATGCCTCAAAATTGCATCGAGTCCATAAAAATTAGAATTCACCATGAGCGGTGACCTTCCCCGGAGGTAAACATATTCTTCCCACCAATCGCTCACGTAATTAGTAGCCCACCATTGTTTCAAATAAAGGTAACGCTGCAATTTTCTTCCTACTCCTTTCTGGAAAGCATCAGCTAGTTTCTCCATTCGGGAATAGCGTTCATCATCCATTAGGGGGCGTACAGAGCGCAAATACTGTTGAGCAAGTCAAAAGGATAAAATTTATTTTTAGCATACAGATCCTCTCTCACTTGTGAATAAAGTGAAAGTAAAGTTACTAACTCTTTCCATGGTATCCTCTACTGCGGGTAGTGGGAGGGACGGTAAGGATCCCTGAAAGCTGTACAACATTGGCCTGTTCCACCCGGATAATATTTTTACGAGTGGGACCCATAGCTTTGTCCTAAGAGATACGGACCGGCCTTTTCCTCTCTCCTCGTACATCCATCCTGAAAGCATTAGTTTCAAATTGTTAGCAAAAATTCTTCAAATTTTAAAATTGTATAGTTTACCTTTGTAGACGAAAAGGATTTTGAGCATGTACCTAACAGTAAAAATAGCTGAGGACCAGATGACAGCACCAGCAATCCCAACACTCAGCCCTTCCCCAACTTCACCCCTGAAAATAAATTGAGATTTTTAGTCAAAATACAATAAAAAATTAATCAAAATGATGATCTTACTTGGGGAGATGATTTTGCAACCATTGAATGAATCCATGCGTTGGGTCATAGCCAGCGTAGTACATGGAGCCCAGGGAGACTACAGAAACTCCTAGCCCTGATACGGATCCAGGATAAATCCCACATCGAAAATTATTCTGTATCATGGAGAAAAAAAAATAGTTTTGAATTCCAATGGAAAAAAATTCTAGCGGTACTAATGGGTGCTAGTGGGTTAAATGAACTCCTATGTGGTGTTGTTGCCTAAAGTTTGCGTCTGAGCAAGTGTCATTGTTCTAATAAGCAGCAGATAGACATACAGAAAACTCATACAAAAAAGTTCTCTCCCTGACTGAGAGCAATTACCATAAAGAGGAGAGCAGTGACAGAAAACAATGCATGATAAATATTCAATTTACGCCCGATCTGAGCTATAACCTCAGACAGACATGTATTGCTTAGAATTAGATTTAAACATATCTACTCCACATTCAGAGCAGACGATGAAAATATTGCTAAAATTCACCCTACCAATCCTTTTATTTATTTCACAAATAGTTATAAAATGAATATATGAATAGGAATTGGGTACAATTGCAACATCCTTCCTAGCTAGCCGTCCAACATCCCTTCCTACTTTGGTTTTATCAGCATCAATAGAACCGACCTACGTAATTCTAGTAGTTGCTGGAGTGAAGTGAAGGGTGTGTGACACGAGGTCATGAGAGTGTCACTCAACTCATAATACTTATGCTCACTCACTCTTCTATGCTAACCATAAGTCAACAAATGGATGTAAATGGGTCACAGGGTTATCAGACTCACTTCAAACTCAACTACTACTTATCATGAGTCTACTCTCCTAGTCGGAAAAGTTAGTAACAGTCGCACTACTATAGTACTCCTAGCCATAGCCACATGAATGAAGTGGCAGAAAGTCTGCTACTAAACTCACAACTCTGCAAAATAAACATAGAACCGCAGCAGCTGTTGTGCGAATTTAATCCCAAAATAGAATCAGTTCGAACGAGATGGGAGTGTTCACTAAAATTTAATTCCAAATCATTCAATTCTAAATTTGACTGTAAATTAGTAAGTTTTCTAAATAATTTTATGTCTAAATGTAACCACCAATATTCAACTTATTTCAAAAATTGCAATATGTGTTAAAATAAAACATTTAGTCTACCACAGGAGAATTCCTGACATGATTAATATTAATTTTTAATCGTTTACTTGCATATAGAACAGAGTTTAGTGCAAATAAATCAATTAGCAACCCTAACTTTACTTCAGCTGTCTTTGCTCTAATTATTGACACAGTAGCCCTTTGTTGAGTCAAGTACAATATTTTCTATTATCTTTGTATTTCTACTTCACCTTGTCTTTCGTCTAGATGATTTTATTAGTACATCCACCTTTCATCACAGGTTAAGGTAAAAAAACATGGATGGGAGTGGATTTCATGTTATCTAGGATTTAGCTCCAAGGAAAAGCTTAATATACTACAACTCCATTCATTTGGAGGTATTAAGGCTGGGAAATTACTCATGAAACCAGTATATTGTGGAAGGTAGCCTTGGACTAGAGAGGACAAAGTCCAATGTTTCTTTACCAACAACTTTACTGTTAATTTTCTTATCGTCATCATTAACTAACGAATAGACGGAGGTTTAGTTGAGTCTTTTTAGCATTAGCACCCACCGACCAACCGAACCGCAGCAGGTCTCCGCGTAGGAAGGAACAGAACAGGTATTCCCATCCTAATCTCGTTCTAGTATCAAGCCCATTTTTCTATTCCCCTTCATTTAGACTTGATTTGCAATTCTGAGATTCAACTGACAATTAGGCCGACGGCATTCCCCTTTATCCAAGTTATGGGAAAGCCATCAGAATAAAAACAAATGGAAAATTACATCAAAGATTAGGAGAAAACAAAAACAAGAGAATGTATCAAACGAAGCAAATATCTTATACGATATTCTTATATAAGAAATTAAGATTATAAAAATTCCATAAAGAGTCATACGATATATATCGAACTATACCAATACAACAAATTTTCCAATGGGAAAAGTTTTCAATCGAGTCAATGTGTATGCTATTTGGGGTTGAAGGCAACAGATGGTTCAAAAAGAGATGTTTTTACATAAAAAAGAAGCACGGCGTCCCGCCTTCATGAAAGGTGTGAAAAAATTCAAAAGTTTCTTTCATTTCTGACTAACGAATTTGGGGTGCGAAATGAAATGAAATGAAAGGCACTTAAGAATAGGCGAACAAGATGCTCTACTCTTCCCAAATAAATAAACTACAAAATCACTCCCTGCCACGTTAAAAAATTGTGTCTTTTCCTCCAAGAATATTTTGGAATGAACGGAATTATAGTTTTCTACTTTATTTTTTCAAATTTTCTTAAGTCAAGCCAAGCCAAGCCAAGCCTATCTACCAGTTCAATAATGGGAATTCTGAATCATGTGTCTAACTGTAATTACCTAATAAATGGTGTCCTGATTACATAAATCCTACTACAAACCGAATACACATAAGATACTGGTATTTCTAGGAAGCACATGGCACGCACGAAGGCCAACGCAATCACCGCTCTCTCCGTCTATATCTACATGTAATAGTCTCAAGTTTAATGACCACCTAATGTGGTTAACCATTACACATTGTGTGAGTGCTATGCATTAATTTTGTTTAGGAGCAAGGGTAATTAGCTCCAGTCAGTTCAGTATGGCATAATATTGTGATAAAGCTCCGGTGAATTCCACCGCTCAAATCATCCACATGCAGAGCAAAGTAATTAGAAAATGACAGCCAATTTCCCATTTAGGAGGCCTTTACTCAAATAAGCCAATTAATAAATGGAAACGACACTACCGTGACTGTGCCAAAAATATTAAAAATAAATTCTTAACTCTTGACTAATTGCCTGAATTTTGACGAAACCCCTTTAATATGATAATAAAAGTAAAAATGTAGAATTATGAAATTTTCTTGGTCTCACCATTATTTTATCCGCAAGTAAAACGGCAATCCGAACCATTTTGGCCAAATATGAATTAAACCACTGAACACTGACTAGCATGGCTAAGGCTAAAACACTGATCAAAACTACAACGGAACCGTGATTTTGTAGAAAGAACAAAAGTGTCGGAGACAACATGGTAAAAATGGGTCAACTAGTAAAATGTCCAGTCCAGAAGACCAATTGGCAGTGTGTCACCTAATGCAGACTTATTTTCTCAACTCTCTCATGATTTTTTTTTCACTTTTCAACACAAAAATAACCCAAAAAAATCAAAGACCTGGGATTGAGGATAAATGAAGATGAGGAAGGAGCGTGTGCTCCATTTTCCTTGGTATGAATAAGTGGAGGAAGGAAGGAAGTGAGCTGCTAAATAAATAAATTAGTGGATGACAATGACAAGGTAAAAATTGGGCTAGGACTAGGAGATAGGGATGAAGAAGATGAGCTACTTGAGAGAGAATGTATCTGATCAGAAACCTTTTGAGGAGTAATGGACTCCTTTTAATTGAACACAACACAACATCATCCTCCACCCCAACAACATACGGCCAAAAGTTTCCTCAACAACTCTTTTCTCTCTCCTTACTATTGAATAAGAAAGATTAGGAAGTCCAAAGTCCACGGTCCTCAGCATCCATCCAACCAGAGGACTAGTCCACCAACAACCCATTGACCAGCCTACTTACTTACATTATGATATGTGCATTCAACTCTTGAGGGATCCATTGAACCTACTAACCAACCTAAACCAACTCAACTAAACTAAACTCTAAAGGGTTGTCTGTCTGCTCCTTGACCATTACGCGAAAAACAAGCCTTTGTCCACTTTTACTTCTTATACATTCACATTCATGTCCATGTAAAGACAAACCCCTTAACAAATTTGGGCAATCGACACGCTCATAATCAACACCTCAAGAATCAAGGCATAATCAAAAATTGCAAAATAAAAATACTTGATCATTTATCCTGTTATTAAAATATGAAAAATAAAAATTGAAAATAAATGGAAAACAAAAACAAATTTTGTTGATACCGGCTGAGATAATATTTCCGTGACGTCCTTGAATGGGGAAAGTCGGACATGATTTATATTTACACATCCATCACATTCACATCGTGACCATGGTCAGTTTACCTGTAAATAGCTCAACTTTTGAGTTCAAAACAAGGCGGCGGCCTAGTGTTGCTTGACTGGTTTAGGGATAGCTGACAGCTAAACTCTCTAACCAAATCTCGTCTAAACTCCTAGCAATAAAACTAGGGAGATTCCAAGGTGGACAACATTTGGTGTTATGCAAAATATTCAAAAACTCCAGTCCAGACATAAAAAATTATCAATAACATTGCGTGGTGGGTGTTGACACTAAATCCATCTGTTTGTTTTAATTATTGGAAATCAAAAACAAATTGAAAACAGAATTTTCCAGAAATGAAGGAAATAAGAAATGTCCAGCATAGCATGTCATAGACATCTCTCAAGACTTTCACTCTCATCTATTGGCCTTTAGCATAAAATTCCATTAAGATGTCCAGTGTCCGGTCTACCCTGATCCTGATAACCCCTCTTCGCATGAAAACAAACATGGGTTGATAAACACTCCTCTCCAGTCAATACTCATCTACTCTACTCCACTCAACTTCAGTCAGTTCCAGTCCAGTTGGGCAAATCTAAATCGTTTGCAATTTATTCTATCAACCACATGAGGAGATTTGGTTGTGGACTTTGGAAGGGAAGTGTGTGGACTTCAGACAGGAGACCTAGTTCCTTTTGAGAGCGTCGGAATTAAAATTATCATACTACGCTCATTGAGTTGACTTGACTTGACATGACATCAAAAATGTCAAAAGCTCCTGATTGCGGTCGGTCTATGCCCTCTGAACACCGAACCCACCCACTCACTTTTGATTCACTGGGCAAAGGTGCGTATGGCGGATGATATTAAATGAATAAATGAACATATAACACATGCCCAGTCAATATGTAAAGAAAAAGATTAAATAAAATTGATAGTAAAGTAGTAGTGGAGATGAATGGGATCCTCTAGTTCTGATTCTGATAAAATATCCAGCCAGACTCATGAATTGTTATCGACGTCATATCTACATTTATTTTATCTAGCCCGTCTGTCCTATTTGTATGAATTTTATATGACGCAAATAAAAAATATAAACAATGCCTACCAACGTGAGTAAATTAAATTAAGTTGCAAAAGTACATCCATGTGTGATTGCTCAAATTTAATTAATTTTGCTCCTTGCTTGGTTGTCACAGATGCGAAACGACAGACAAGCAGACAGACATTCGTATAAGATAGAGTTAGAGACTATTCTGCGATTACGTACTTTTGCAGCACAGCATTACATTGCAGTCATCTATTCTATTGTATTACATGAGAGAGTAAAAACTTTCTCTTTCGAAATATAAATAAATAACAATAAATTGCAACTTAAGACTGTGTTGTGCCAGGCAAATGCATGCCTGCCTTAGAAAGTGCGCCTGCCGCCCACAATTCCATTTCAAGGTAACCAACCACATAGCGCAGCGTGTCAAACAAATCCGAATACAAAAACACAAGTTAAATCCAGAGGGGTGTCCGAGGTTTAAACTTTAAACTGAATCACACCAGTATCAGAAGGTCGGATTGTATGAGGAATGAAATGAACAGTAGTAGTATGAAGGAAGCAACCCTAGGAATAGGTCAGGGTAGACTATCGGGTATCATCAGACGTGACCGGGCGTTCAAAATGCAGCAAGGTTAACATTTGTAGCATGAATAAGCCTCGGTCTTTCTTCAGATCAAGATCAAGCGTAATCCAATCCAATACTTGTGCAACACAAAATGATAACAAGAAGGGCATTTGGCCAAGTGCAATCAGTCGTAATATGTATGAGAGAGGTCAGGTACAATGTGCAAAAATAGATTGATTAAAATATGCGGAATTGACTTTCTATAGATAACAATGACGAAATGAAAGTTGAATCAATTAAAAGAACCCAATCCTAGTTAATTTTACTTTGTAGCAATCTCTTAGAAAAATCTATTCTAGTCAATTTGATCTCTACAGAGGCACGAGGCTTTACAAGGCCTCATCTTCTTCTACTCTCAGAATTCCCAGCAATTATTAAATATTAAATTCAGCCCTAACTTCCCCAAACTGGATTTGATAAAAAAGGATTTACGTAAGCGTAGCACATGCATAGCGTAGGACTTGGCCTCTACTATTACTAGATAATTAATACTTCATCTCCAATCAACATATCAAACCAACCTGTAGCAACACGCAAATTATAATTCGTGGAGCAAGTGTTGCTCATTCCATATGCCTGTAGGCTGACGTTAGTGTTAGTGTTTAGTTCAAAGCTCCATGAGTTGAGTTCAATAAAGAATTAGCCTGCCTGCTGCCTGGCTTTGAATACAAAACCTACTCATTATTAAAAAGTTTAGCTTTGACTCTTCAACTCAGATGAGATGAGATCGCATGCTGCTGCTGCTATGGGTATACCGCATTCGCCATGTACTGCATTTTGTATTGTGTTTTTCTGTACATAGAAATGAAATGAAAGGATGGAATAAAATTGAGCGGTACGGTGGTAGGTAAGGTAGTAGTGGTTCTCCGCATACAAAATTGGCAAAAAGCGAAGAGTCCAAAGGTAGGATTTTTTTTGCAGGTTCATTCCATCCAAGTACAAAGTACGCAAAGCTACGCGTTCCTTTCCTTTCCCTACATCATCATCATCTGGCAATTTCTGCACAATTTTCCTCTTGCTCTTATAGTTTGCAAATAAAAATAAAATACATGCCATGCCATACCATACCGCAGGCATTCCATTCAATTTTGACAACATACTACGTATGGCTGTGTATATATTCCATATTCATAATCGTTGCTTTGCCATGCCTGCCATGCAGCCTAGTGCACTTAATTGTATTGTATGTTGCATTGCGTGCTACCTTCGTCGAGGTCATATTTTGACCTTTGAGTTTCAACGATTTAACATAAGGATATAGGCAGCTCCTGGCAAGTCACAGCACGAGGCTGGCTTCGGCTTCAAGGAAGAAACAGGATGCTCAAGATCATGACATTTAGTACGTCAATGTCGACTAACCCAGTTAGTTAATTGTCAACTTTTTTTATCGATGGATAAAGATAAAAATAAAAATAAACCATCTCACATGCAATTGTGAACAAATCAAAATGCGCAGGAACTGATATAAGTTAATTATTGATTGGGATTATTCTGGTACCTGTCCTGCCCTATTATCCTAAAGATAAGCCATCGTAAAACCTAAAATGAAAACCTATCATTATTGATTCCAAGAATAACGGAATACATGTTATTCTAGCCGGAGTTTAGCCATATCGTAGAAATTATATTTACTTTGGCATATGGCGTATTTCGCAATCTGTTCCTTATAGTATGGATTTTGAAGGAGCCTGATTAATCTTAGCCTAATTCGGTACACTTCTGAAAATACTCGTGCCATGAACAGGCCCGAAATTCTGAAAGTAGAAGCAGTTTCGCAATCGGAATTCGCATCGTATCGACAAATATGCAGATGCAGAAAAACATATTCTGGTACCTGTCCTGCCCTATTATCCTAAAGATAAGCCATCGTAAAACCTAAAATGAAAACCTATCATTATTGATTCCAAGAATAACGGAATACATATTATTTTAGCCGGAGTTTAACCATATCGTAGAAATTACATTTAATTTGGAATATAAGACGTGTTTGGCAATTCTGTTCCTTAAATTATGGATTTTGAAGGAGCCTGATTAATCTTAGCCTAATTCGGTACACTTCTGAAAATACTCGTGCAATGAACAGGCCCGAAATTCTGAAAGTAGAAGCAGTTTCGCAATCGGAATTCGCATCGTATCGACAAATATGCAGATGCAGAAAAACAGTAGCAGATAATTTAATCGAATCGATTATCTATCTCGACTCTTCTTATCTCCTGTTCCTGTCATTACTTTAATCGAAATTCCAAACATGACTCGTGCTCAGTCTCCGCCTGTTTCCAGAAATCGTGCTAATTTGTATTTTGCATTTGTAACCTTCGGATGAAAAATGAATCATATGAATTAAAACAAAAATAATTTGTCAGCCTCAGTAGTAGTAGAGCCTGATTAATCTTAGCCTAATTTGGTACACTTCTGAAAATACTCGCGCCATGAATAGGACCAAAATTCTGAAAATTAGTAGCAGCAGTTTCGCAATCGGAATTCGCATCGTATCGACAAATATGCAGATGCATAAAAACAGTAGCAGATAATTTAATCGAATGGATTATCTATCTCGACTCTTCTACCTTCTGTTCCTGTCATTACTTTAATCCAAACATGACTCGTGCTCAGTCTTAGCATGTTTCCAGAAATCGTGAGGATTTGTATTTTGCATTTGTACCCTTCGGATGAAAAATGAATCATATGAATTAAAACAAAAATAATTTGTCAGCCTCAGTAGTAGTACTACAATTACAATGAAGGCAAGCAAATGTCACACTGTCAATGTGTACACTTGTCATTTGATTCGACCACGTCAGCAAAAATTAATCAGCTGCTGATTTCCATTGTAGTGTAAATACTAGGAAAACTAGCAGCAATGTCAGCAATTTTCAGACCTAGATAATTTTTATAACATACGTTCGTGTCAAAACGTGTGTGTGTGTGTGCATATGACATATGGCTAAGAAATATGAAACTAGGAAGTAGATGTGTAAATGTAAAATTGACAACTCACCATAATACGAATTAATCGTTTTCTCCAAGAGCGAACACCGGAAAGCCAAATGATGTGCAAAACTTCCCGATTAAAATTGACGTTTAACCCTTCATGGGTGACAGCAAAAGAAAATGCGACGGCGGAATGAGCTTCTGCCATTTTAAATTTGAATTACGGGGACTGGGGTCAATCAAAATGAATCAAGTTGAGTTGGAAATATAATTTTGTCTTTGGTTTAGTTGATTCGTCTTTTTGCTTGCTCTTGACTCCACAATCCAAATAATACTGAACTCAACTAATGTTGCAGGAAAGGATGGCAATGCCCAATCCACGTCCACCAAGAAACCTTTTTTCCTTGCTATTACGGCCCAAGGGGAGATCTGACACCAAATTATACCAGTTTATCTATTTTAGACAAATATTAGTATGTCAGATATCAGATTATATTTATGTACAAACGAGCTCTATTATCCCCTCTAATTATGGCTCAGATATAATCTTCAGTTAAATTATTGGTAGTGACTAATTTTTCTACGGAAGAGAACGTAACTCCATATGAATTGAATATCGAGTTAGGTTTACAACATTTCATAAAATTCTAATCTTTAACCATAAGACCAGATAATGAATCGTCATTAATGTAGAATACAATAAAGTACACCATACAAGTTGAGCATAGACAAAAATTTATCTAGCTATTTATTTATTTATTTTTATTCAGCGAACTAAAAATCACATAGTTGACGTATGGCCCCAGCGTGGTAGTGCTGTATAATTCGCTGGACATAAAATCACAAAGATATTATACACAAGAATTAAATTCCTATGAATATTATTATAGTTCTTAAAGTATTGGAAAGTATTTATTAGAGTTCAAAACGCACTTTAAAATTGTGTTTTTACTTTTAATATGATAGGCTGATTTTTGTCGAAGGATCACTACAACGTAATATCTCACATACACTTAGACACATAGCGTTTTTTTCTTCAAATTATTTTATGGTTGGAAGTTTTAGCTGCAAAATTTCTTCTAGCAATGTTATCACTCTTCGAATCGGTCTATTTTATCTATTTTTAAAATGTTGGCCTGGTTAGCATTGATAACAAATAAACCATATAAAGGAAAATTACCAGTCAGAGCCGGTATAAAATTGGTGTGTCATTCTTATTCATAGTATTGATAGTGGTAGATATTTTTGGTACTTATCGTTATCACTAAAAGTGTCCCTCCCTTATTCTGCAAACAAAATGTAGAATCAATTTTATTAAAAACTGTTAAAATTACCTCAGAAAAATTGTGTCGTATGGCGTATGTTCATGCATCAAGTTCTACACTGTCTGGCCTAATTACTACTTAAAGGTATATTTTTCAAACTCAATGCGATATGATGAAAAAAATTCTGAAAATAATACAACATGAAAATGAAGAAAACTCCAAAGCACCAACATTTGCAAGTTCGGGTTCAGTCATAATTTCTGTTTCATCAATTTAACACCATGGACATTGCTTGAGTAATCCAGAGAAATCCCGTTTTGGAAATTAGAATTCAATTTGATTTTTTCTTGCTGTGGTCTCTAACTCCCTATCACACCAATAGTAACAGCATGTGGAACCGGAAGGGTCGATGAAACCAAGGAATAATATTATAGAACTATCGCAATCGCACCCAAGTTAAGCAATGTGCTTGCATTTCCCAAAACAGAAACACTGTCCTCTAATGTTTTAGATTATCATTTCATGCATTTTTTGTACGGCAGCTTATGTGCTTACTCCGCTAGAGTAACCATTTCAGAAGCGTACACGNTTTTAGATTATCATTTCATGCATTTTTTGTACGGCAGCTTATGTGCTTACTCCGCTAGAGTAACCATTTCAGAAGCGTACACGGGCCAAGAGAGTCCGAAGGAATCTAACGTTTTTTCAGCAGCTATTTTACCAATGAAGTTGATCAGTAACCGAACCCAAATTTTTGGGATAGTTTTTAATTCGCTGCAGCTTTGTGCTCGTAATTTCTTTAAAGCTTCAATTCAAGAGTTTATTGAGTAAATTTGGAACAACTCCGTCCCTCTTTCCAAATACTTACCACCAGGTTCTAGCCGAAATTTAGAACAAACTAAGTGCGATTATGTATAAAAGTCGACGAAGGTAACCATAATTGACTATATAAACATGAGAAGTTAGATATTTTTTACTCGATTTTATTGCAAATTCATAATTTATGTTCATTTTATGGCTAAGTTCATTTCACTGACACAGAGTCATACGATTGTGAATCAGTAGTTGCGAGATACTCTTCCAATCCACAAATGCTAGCGAACCCGAATATACGAATATTTTCTAATGATTATTTGACAATCACTATTAAATTTGACGTTAAAATAAACGATTTAACAGTATGAAAAAGGGTTTCCCCGGTTGTATCGTGCTGGCCTCTAAAGTCAGGGATTCTCATTCGAAGCATTTTGAAGAACAAGTTTGACTATGCACCTCGGAAGAGCACGTCTGGCTTAAACACTTGTGCTTTCTGTCCGTCCATTCTATCTCTTTCCTTCTTTTAACTTAACTAAAAAAACGAAAATCTGAATACAAAATATAAAAAAAGTACATTAAAATATTACTAGGTTATTAGTAATTTAATAATAATAGCCAAGCGAATTATCTAAATAATATGCTCCTTTAGTTGGGCACCATATAAGTTAATGACCCCGCAAAGTCAATGTCAATGCCAAGCTTATGTGCTGATTGCATTTTTGTTTATTTTTTACTTGACACGTGTCTGAGGCCTCTACCAGGCCCATCTTATTTCGAAACCCCAAACATACTCCTCTTAACACTAATTTTTTTCTGTGAATGAACAATTGCCATGATACCTAGCTATATTAATTTTTATTTTAAATGCTAGAAATCACTTTGAGTGATTGAGTGAAAATTTTCAGTAAGTAAATGAGTGGGGCTATATGACTCATTTAGACCAAGATCAATTAATGTTGCCAGTGAAAATTCTAAAGGTAACATGTTTCTTGAAAATGTTGAATTGATTCAACCGAACGGTTTTTCTTTAATTATTTGAATGTTTTGTAGCATCAATTTATTTTTCTTGGTAGGGTTATATCAACTCGAGCCTTTATTTTGACGAGAAGCGTGAAGATTGAGAAGGATGGTTGATGTTTGGAGCTCAGTATTATTATGGTCTGGATGAAAGTCGTCGTAGCGTTGCAATGTGCCATTGACATGTGTTATTATTCCTTCCTTCCTTCCTAGTTTCTTGAGTGTCACTCAAGTGACTCAAGTCAAGTCCATTCCATTCGTTGACTCTTTGCTCTCAGTTCCATTCCTCAGTAATTGAACTCCTAAGTACATTTTTTATTGAGGTGTCACGAAGATTCCCCGCAAAAAAAAATAATTAAACCCAGAGGACGTAAAAAGAGTAGTGGTAGTTTTGGAGCAATGCTTATGTGTAGATTTATTTTCTTCATCCTATTCCTTTTATCCGTCCATTAAACTCAAACAACTTGAGCTCAGGATGTTGGATCTTCATCATTTAAAGGTTGGAATGGTTCGAGTTATTGAGAGAAGAACACGGGGAATCTCGGATTAAATGCTCTTTTATTAGTGTATTGCATTTGCGATCATTCTCAGACTAGGAATCCATTTACTCTTTTCCTTCTCAAGGGAATATTTTTTGAGTGGAAGGGGAAAGCAAAAGCAAAAATCTTTTCTCTTTCCTTATTTATTTCACTCTACCTTTCCTTTCTCTTTTCTCTCTGACTATACTACTCCTGCTTCTGGGGATAATCCATTTATTTTAAGGTAAACCACGAATTTTCGATAACAAACATGGAGTCGAATTTTGATGCTGTCACAAAATAATAAACTTGCGGTGTTTTTCTCTTTCGTCCAGACATCTATATCTGCCTTTGAGTCAATTTTAATTCATGAAACTGGATAGTTCGTCTCCGTGCCGCGATATAATGAGAACCATTGTATTGTTCAGATTAAAATAAATTCTACCCAATGAAATGAATGACATTTGAGATGACATTTATTTAAAAAATATACAATCTCAGTTGCATTACGTGAATAATAAAAAGACGAGTCATAGTCTCATGATGTAGCAGAGGAACATCATGAGACATGAACATAACACGACATGCATTTGCTTTGCATGTACGTACGTACATTCACCCACCATAATATCCTTCAAGACTTTTTCTACTAGTAAAAGAAAAGGCAGAAGAAAAAGGAACACAATCCTGTTTGTTTTGTTTTGTTTTTTACCCTAGAACAAAGAAACTTCAAGAGCAGATGTCCTCCTCAGATTTCAATTTTAAGGGATGACGAAACGCCAACCTACCTACACAATGTTTACATAAGGATTCGTGTGTTTATTAAATTTTCATCTACTACTACTATGTGCGTAGTTGCTGCAGTTGCTGAAATTGACCACTGCTGGATTTCAAAAATTGCTCAAAACAAGTCTTGTGCTTTGTAATTTTGCATATTTTGTATTATGCCAAACTACGAGCGTATTGTACGGCGGGTAGAGCAAATTACTGTAGTGCATGCAGTGAAAGTCAGGGCATGACAAGATAGAAAGGTGAAAACCCAAAGGGAATTCCTGTCTTTTTGGCATAAAATGCTATTACGAATGTCAGCCGTGAGACATGAAAATTTGCAAGATGAAATTGAACGTCCCTTTGGG
>WJEZ01000211.1:0-37134 GCA_009869925.1 Thalassaphorura encarpata
AGAAGAAGTAGAAGGAGAAAAGGAATAATCCAATAGAAACTAAACACAAACAGAAATTAAAGTAGTTCTCTTGTAGTTATAGTTAGATTGACTCGTCTTTAGTTTTGCTTGGCCAGGAAATCTTCAAGGTTGGCAAATTAGGGAAAAAAAACTTGCAATACAAGAAGAAAAAAGAAAACAAAAAATAAATACGCGCAAACGGCAAATAATAATACAAGGGAATCCATTTTGGCATTCCACGCTTGTTGATTTATAGCAACTAAAGAGATCTGTCAGTTGTAAATGATTAAATGTTTTTTTAGTTACACAAAGGAGCGGAAATAACATAAATGCTCAAGTTGCATATTGCATAAACAAAATTGGTCATGAAATTAAATTAAATTGATGAGGGTTGCATATTTATTTTATGTCAATTCATTGTTAAGGATAGAAACTACAGTCAGATTGATAATCAATTCAAGAGATCATCAAATTAATACTGCCCGAGAAAGAGATACTATGGAATGGAAAATGCACCGTAAGGAATCCTAGGCTCCGTTCGTCAAGAAAATGGAAGGAAAAGTTTTATTATATCCGAAAAGGTCAATCGAGTGTTTAAGTGTGCATATAAAAATTGTTATAGGGTCATTTGGGAACTCAGCTATCTATCTGAGCTATGTTTTCCCATGCTACGCTTCCTGTTGTGGAACTTCCAAATAATAATGGTTCATGGCTCCGGTTTTGGCAATGTAGACGCTAAAAATCTGGCCTAAGCCAAGGCATTGACTGAGGTTTTACAGATAAAGGCAAGTTTTAACAAATTATAGTAAAAACCTTAATTTTCATAATAAGCATTAAGATTATTATAATTTGCTATAATAGAATAATTTCCAGAGAAGGCAAATTAAATTCTTACATTTTTATATTCATCGTTTGTTGCACTTTGGCACATGTGTACTACCACCATTACAATAATTACAAGTATAGATAATGAACTAATAAAAATTTAGTCCTTATCGTTATAATTTATTGACATACGAAATAACTTGCTCTGCTGTGCCATGCCCTATCCTGCCCTACGACTAGATTCCACAAAGTAATTCCTTGTTTGTCAATTTACTTCCACAAAATGCCATTGCATTACATGAGAAATTATTTGAATTAAGTTTTAATGTTTGAATTATAAAACTTGATTATTGAACCCAAAACTAGTTTTTAGGTGGTTTTCATCTCAAGGGGAATTCCTTCTTTTAAGTTCTTGTTTAGTGCAGAATTCTTGTTTGAATAAATTCAACCCATGGTTTAAGTATGAACGAACGGCTGGAATTTATTTTGTACAGCAGCTAGCAGCTTGGACCAATAAAATGTACACGTACACATTAGTCAGTCGCCGCAGAAGGATACGAGGAAACATTCCGCATCAAATTGATTTAATCAGTCCTCACTCTACCACTACACTTTTCAATTCAATTCTGCATGCATTCCAAATTAACCAACCTGGGCCAAAAGCATTAGTCGTGTGTGTATTAGAAACCTTATGCAAAAATGCAGGGTCAAATTCAAGCAGAGAAAAATGACGACGCAATATTTCAATGCACGGCATGCCTCTGCCTTTGTGGATAATTAGCATATAGTCCATGATAAGAATTATTATGCTTGCCTGCTTGTGGCCTACGTGCAAAAATAAAATGCCCAAATTCAAACCCATCCTCACCTGGATAACCAGAGCATTGCGCATTTTAAAATCCGGTCAAGGTTTAGGAAATTATTTTGCATTACGCGAAATTCATATTTGCAAAAAATCACACACTACGTAGCCCATCAAATAATTGTGTATTTTTAAACGACAACGTGTATGAAAAGCAAAGCAAAGTAATGTAAACGCAAACGGTGGGATGAGACAGATGCGTTCTAGTTTGAAATTAATTTGTGCAATGTGGTTTGAGTGTATCTAATTTATTTTTGGACAGTATCTCTTGACTCGTCGTCGTCATCCCTAAGAATTGCCGTTGCTGGTTGAATACATTGTATTTGTAGTCGGTCGACAAACGGCGATATCTGCAGGAAACGATAAATAAAATGTGTAATGTTATAATACAGGAGTAGTGCATTGCATTGTGCAGTAATAGTAGAAATTATAACTTGGAAAGGATTAAGGGGTTAGGATGAGACTAAAGGCATAATAACATAAAGAGAGTGAATGTCAGCAGCAGTAGTGGTAGTAGTAGTTCTCTTAGTTTGGTAGTAATAGTAGGCAGGCAGTGCGAATGCCCCGAAATCCAACAAAAAATAACACTACTACAAAACTACAAAGTCACAGAACAAGATTGAGCTAGAGTGGGTGGTTGATGCTAGTGTAGTTTGGAATAAATACTACTAGACACACTGAAACGCATAATAACAACACTCACTAATGCTTATATGCCAAGAGAACAAAGCAACTCAAAATTTTGGGTGGGGTCACTCTCATCACTAATTTTGAAGCAATTTCCAAGGTCAAAACATGTCGAAAGTACTAGAATCTCACGCGACAGACATTTTCTGACTTGTAGCCAGTTGATTTGATCCAAATCCTATTACTGTGCATTGTACAGCAAATATTAACTTAATTCCAATTCTTAAAAAGACGCTAAATAAAAGCATTTACCAAAAAAAATGTGTTACATGCGTTCGAAAATTAATTAATTACTGCAATTGCAATTGTAATTATTTTTAAAATCTGTACGGTATACCTGAGAAAGTAAAATTCATAATTCCATGCATTGGATTCCATGGACATTCGCGGTACGTAATGCACAATGTCATAAAATGTTTGATTATAGGAGTTTGTTATAATGAGTTATGTTATGAGTAGACCCACTAGTTGTGCTACCCCCACGGGGAAGTCAGTGATACGCGAGGAAAGGAAGAGGGACGACAAGTAGGGTTGAGGCTTCAGTACAAAGACAAGTTTCAAAGGAAGAGGAACGATTCGTTGTTCGCTGCTCCGCTACTTTTTAACACTATCACTACACAACTACGTTCGTACGCACGCACGCACGGACGTACATTTAATTCAATCGCCAAAAATACCTTTGGGAATAAAAATCCTAACAATTTCCTAGAATTTTTTTTTGTCCAAAAGGAAACAAAAATTTACCCAAGGTTTTGAAGGTCAAACGCTCTATCAAATATTTCGGGGTCAAGATCATATACGTAAATAGTTTGACATTGACAACATATGTCCCAAGAATTTTTGTGAACCAAGAAATTAAAATTAAACGCAGCTTAAGCTTAATTTTCCTTTTCCCTGGTTCATGGGCAATTTAAGAAAATCCTTACAGTCTCATCGCATCGCAGTAGAAGCAAGTGAAGTGAAAGTGTCGCACGCAAAGACATAAAAATTCATTTGTGACTCAACCTTAACCAGGCCAGACCAAGCCAGTAAAACTTTTCAAAAATAACTGATTAATAATATTTTTAAGTGGAAAACTCGTACCAAAATTACGCAATTTGGCTACAATAATAATTAGACGGCACAGGAGTGAAGTGAATGACGAGATAAAACCTTGACTTCACTTGAGTCAGTTCAGTGCATTGCATTTGCGGGATTACTTTTAGTGGACGGACAAGATAAATAAGAGAACCACGCATTCCACGCATGCAGGTTAATTTTAATGTGTTCATCATTAATCTACAAAATAAATACGAACCATGCCTAAGGCTAAGGCTACAACACTACGCATAAAATGAATTTAGACTTTCGGACTTCTCTTCTATCCTTCGTGAGTGAGTGCAAAAAAATATAAATACAAAAAAATCTAATAGGACAACTACTGCTACCCTTGTGCCCTGGGAAAATAAAATAAAATCATTTATTGACGACTCCTCTAATCAAATTACATTCGTTGGAAAGTTTTGTGGTTTATAACACTAATACATGAAATTACGTTTCACTAGTGCAGTGCTTGGTTTGGTTGGGAAACTATTGACCACAGGGTCAAAATAATAAGAATTGTCCGTGTTTATGCTACGCTATGCAGTTTGTCATAATATTTTTTCGGGACTGCTAAATCAAAGTCAACGCACTTTTAGCCTAGCCGGGTATTTGTGCCTGTGTCTGTTGTTCAATGTGTTTTTGAGTTTATTGACACATTGGATTGGTCGTTGTTTTTTCTTATGAATTTATGGGCCATTGACCTACATCCATGAAGTGCAAATGCGCTGGGAGAATTGGAGCAAGTGTTATAAGATCGGGTCAACGCCCATGTCCACAACAGCCACCTCATTCCGTTCTTCACTTATTCAAGTCTGGACCTCGGATTGAGCAGTTCAAATTTTACTACTTCTAAACCTAAGCAAACTTCAAGTTTTCCAGTCTTCATCATCATTACCCTTTTAAATCAGCTGCTGACCTGACCTGACCTGACTTGAAAAATCAACGAAATGGGCTCTGTCAAAGAATATCAGGTATGTTTGAATTGAATTAATTTTATTTTAATTAAGTTAAGATTTTGACTTGGTGTAGCATATGGCGAATATTCACTTCAATGTTCCCCTCCGTCGCTCATGTAGTATGGGTTAATTATTGATTTGAAGTGCCGGTACTAAATTAGGGCAATTAACAAATTATTAATTAATTAATTAGTTGAACTCTTCAATTAAATGAGAAAGAAAGAGGAAGAATGTGAATTAGACATTCTTCACACTTTGGTTTATTTTGTATTTGAATCAAGTCCGTGGAGCATTGCATAGCGAACGTAGCATAGTACTACATAACACAGGTCTGGTCTGGGTGAAAATGTTCAAGTTGAAGCCTTGTCCGTGCATTGCCTAAAGTTGAGAGCAAGTACACTGCACTACAATGTACATCCATTGCAGTACTTGGTCTGGCTTATGTTAAACACAGGTCTGGTCTGGGTGAAAATGTTCAAGTTGAAGCCTTGCCCGTGCATTGCCTAAAGTTGAGAGCAAGTACACTGCACTACAATGTACATCCATTGCAGTACTTGGTCTGGCTTATGTTACATTCTACATTTACACCTTTTTAATTAATTTTCTATGCATGCATGCTTGGCATGGCACTTGGCTCAATAATTAATTTTTTTATCAATGTACAATATACAAGTCGTAATTTTTGAGTTGCATAAACATGCAAGGAATTTAAAAGCTCAGGATCTATGTGAATTGAGTTAAAATTAAAATAGTTGAAATTAATTTGCACATTACTTTAACTTAAAATTAGTCTCTCCGATTTTAAAAATTTGTGGACTAATAATTAGTTTTAAAAATAATTTCTAGTGTATACAGTAAGAGGGAAATGTAAATGAGGTGCTAGTGCTAGGCTATAGGTAGACAGGATTGCTTTGGCTTTGAAGACGTAATTAGAAAATCCATCTTGTTGAGATGACTTGGCTTGGCTGGCAATAGGATGACTTTGTCTTTGACTTGTGTTAGCTGTTTATCTGGTATTTATTAATTATGAATTCACATGAGACCACGTAAAGTACATACATTACGTTCAACGTTCATACTGTACGTTTTTGTTTGAACAAGACAAGGGAGAAGGAAATGGGATTATTTTTAGCAAACATTGAATATTGTATTGCATTGCGGAGAAGTTGGAAATAGATAATAAAATACAATGCACTTCACAGTTCACAGCTTAGCTCAGCTGTACTTGACTATAGCAAGCTACTAGCTTAGCCTGTGTTAAATTATCATGTGCCATCCATGGCTGTTGTACTACAATTTACACTTGGAATTGGAATATCTGAGTGAGCCAGTGTCCTTCTCTTGCATGGATGTTTAGTGGATGTCATGGTGTTTTGTTAAAAGGCAAAAGGGGAGATTGTCGAGTCACGATGAGAGCCGGAAGGGAAACATTATTTCCTTTTTACTTAGTCAATTTACCCCGCTAGTCCAAGTCTTTGGTGACGACGGGAACGACAAGACAAATGGGCGAACCATATTTATATCACCTTAAATGTTAAAATACCTTAATTGCTTTTCTTTTCACATTCACAATGGAAAATGGGTCCCTATTTCTAGCCATTAACGTTCTTCAAATCAAATCAAATCTTGCATTTGTATTTTAATGTATCTCTAATAATTTTTTATTTTTTACTGCATTGCATTGTGCATTGTAATTTTTGCATCAACATCCAACATTGTGTGTCGTGTCGTGGTCTTTTAGCTAGCATAGGATGCCATGCCATGTAATTTGGTTTGGGTTTGGGCTTTGCTTAATTTTAAGAGAAAGTTTTTGACGCATTTATTCGCCAATTCCCAGCGGAACAGAACAGAAGGCAGATGGGAAGAATGGTAATAGTACATTATCCTAATGTAAGCCAATGCACTGCACTGTTACACCCAATGGACAGATAAAAACACATGACAGACTCAACATATAACCATCACCTGCTGATTAAATAAAATTATTATGCCTTATACATGTAGTAGTTGTAAAGTGGCAGAGCAATGCTAGCCAAAACCAAGTCGGTGTCTGTGTATTATTGTAAAGTAAAGTTTCTCGTTCGAAGAAATGCTCAATTCTACTCAAATACAAAGCTAAGGATTTTGTAAAATGTAAAATCAATAATACCAAATGCAAAAATGCGTAGTAGGAATATTGGAAACATTGCCCTGGAATGCTCGTTCAGACGTGTACATTTACAATACAAAACGTAGATTCCAATTCTAATTTCGTTTCTGAATAAAACACCGGGGTACGATGGGTGGAGCCCTCATTAATTTTAGAATTATCTAAAATAATCAAAAACTATATTAGTAGTCTCATCTAATCTACTTTGGGTTTTTATCTCTAAAAATTTCTTACAACTGTACATTCAACTAGATTTTATTTTGAGATGAATTTAGTGCACAGAAGAAAAAAGGAATTCATTTTGTGGCGTGGCTGTGCTGTGGCGTGAAACTTGTTTACAATTCTGAGTCTAGTTCTAGTTTTTACAAAGCATTGTAATCTCATAGGCATGTAAATGCAAAATCCTTTGCAGATGAGCTCCGTTTCTATTGTAGCATTGCAGTGCAGTTGAACAAAATTACAGGAGCATGTAGTGGTGAAACTATCAACTAAATTCCCACGAGATAGATTAGATATTCAAATACTGTGTAATTGCAAATGTACTTCGTTTCAGTTTGTATTGTAGTAAGGAAAGGAATGAAGGTGTTTCAAATTCAAGTTTTCCATGTAAACTCCCAATGTAATGTAATGCTATGCACTCACAGGCTCAACCATGCAAAATACAGACAGTCAAATGGCATTGGCATTGGCTAGCATGATTGGACCACACGGCAACTTACTTTTACGTAAGAATGTATACAAGAGATTTGCGGTACTCTTCCAATTTTAATAAGCACTTTGTCCTGTAGACTGTAGTTAATTTGGGCAAAATGATAGTAAGTTCGTAAGGCTCACTTTTACACCAAATTTTTCATCTTTTGTTATTAAATAGTACAACAATCATATTTAGCAAAAAGAGATGCGACAGATGTGTCCGAAGGTTGTTGTGGTTTTATTTTTCAATGTAGTCACATGCGCAAAACTACAAGGTAATGCAATGTAAATGCAAAGTGCCACGAATCAGAAATCGCAATAGTGCATCAAAGAGAATAAGAATAGGATTGGGAGTGAGTATGACCATATAAATGAAATCGTTCGTTTCCCCTTTTTTTCTTCTTGTAAAACATGGCGTGTAGTGTTGTATATTGTATTCTACCACGAGAGGACGAACGACGAGGGGAAAAGGAAGGGGATGATGATGATAGAGTAGAAGGATTGAGACATATTGGAAAAGATAGGATAGGTATTGCAGCATACATTGCAGATCCAGATCCATAAACGAGCACAGGTTGAATGGAAGAAAAATGTTTATCTTGTATGGAAACCTAAAAATAGGAAATTGGGATTGGAAATGTCCATCCGCCTCCAGATTTGATTTTTTGATGTTTCATGTTATATATAAGAATTAAATTATTCCCTGAGGAAGTAAATTCGTATATACATACATGCATCCATGGGTTTTTCGTTTTTGATGTATGCAAATGTGTAATATGGATTTAAAAACAATTGGGATCTGACTCGGCTACATAGACCTAGCAGCAGCATCCCAATTTAAATATTATGGCTAACTATGGGATATTATTGAATACAAGATGAGAGATGAAGATGGTCTTTTTTTGCATGGAATAAATTGGTTAGAAGGATGGGTGGTGAGAATGACAGTTCAATGTCATTTTTTCTACTACAGTATCCGCTCACCTGCTGCATGCAATACAGGATGCTACGCTAAACGTGTAAAAGAGCAATGAGCAAAATGTTGCATTTTGTTTGCAACCATTGTTGAATGTTAGATTGCAAAACACATCAATGGAAAAGTCAAGTAGTTTAATCATAATTAATGTGGGGATCCCAGCCCAGGGGCACTAGCTCAGTTCAGCTCAAAATTAAGGCAGATTAAGTAATAATTGGATTTGCGTATTGAAACGTTCTACCTACGTATCACATGCTTTACAAAAAATGTATGCTATTCTGGAAAACAATTAAATGTAGTCCTAAGAGCTTTTTAAAAATGTTGTAATGCCTAAGGGCTCTGCTCCTGGCAGAATTGTTGCACGACCACGTGATTCATCCAAAGTGCACTTTATATGGTCACGAGTTTTTTACCCAGCTCCGGCCCCCGGTTTTTTAGTGATGTAACGTAAATGCTGCTAGTGGTTGGGCCGCTATATACATGGTTTTTGTAATCTGTTCTCACAATAGAGTAAATTTTTTATTCGTCTACGCTTGCGTGACTGCGCAAAATAAGGCTAATAAAATTATACTATTCTGAATAATTCAAACTAATGCTCCGACGATTTAAATTAAAATTTTAACTTAATAATGAAGTTTGAAGTGCAATAGTGAATTGGACATTTAATGAATGTATCAGAATTGGTTGTTATAAATTTTCTTACACCTACTTGCCCCAAACACTTGAACTGGGCTGGGGAACACACTATTTTCTTGTTAAAATTGATTATTCACAGAAGGTTTCTTTTGACCTCATTTACCCATGTTGTGGAAACTAAGCTAATACATTACAGGCAGGCACCGTACTGATTTGGCTGACTGTGAATATTGTAGTCATTGTCGGGTTTTTGAAAATATCTTGAGAGATTCAACTTGGTTTCTTTTTCTCTTATCTACAGTAGTAATAGTAATAGCTACGCATAGTCAAGTATACATAATTCTAATAGTACGAAATGAAATGAAATACGAGCCTCAGAAGAGTTGACTTGGATTGAGAGTGTCATTCTATTCTCTCCCTTCCCCTCTTTTCTTTTACTAACTTTTAACTTAACCCTTTCTTACATCCCGATCACACTGCATACAGTAAGAATAATTTAACCGATAATGTGTGTGTGTATTCTCTTCCATTCCATTCCTCATGTTAAATGTGATTGGATTGGATTGGATGAGTGCGTAAGGGCAGAAAGGCTGCTTAAGGTCCTTCCTTCCATCACTTTTGGCTTCTAGTCGCTTTGCTTGCTTTATTTTTAAGCACATGTTTCCTAAATAACTTCACTAGCGTCTGTGAATGTGAATGCGAAATTGGACAGAGTTTTTGGCAAGTTTTGTAAACACATACAAGATTCCGGTTTCATTTTTATTTCGTCTCCTGTTGTCAACTGTCGAGTGAAATTAAGATACTAAATGATAAAAGTTTTACGTGCTGCTGGTGCAAAATTATGACGTATTAAGATTATTGGTGACGGATGGCATGATTTATGCATCTTGTTGGAAACAATCAAATAAATTTTAATGTATTCATAATAGAGTGGCAGAGGCAGATCGACCTCAATGCCTACTGTGGCCATAGGTAATTCATTTGTCATTGTTCTTCCTCGACTCAACCTGACACGCCACTAGCTGTATGAAAGAATAGAATAATAAGCCCTGAAGCCATTACAGTCATTGACAGTGCAACAGTATTCTTGTGCATGTCTTACGTAGAGTACAGGCATGCCAGGGCGCATAATAATTACTAATAATTAAGTCAGTTCAAGTAAAATGTAGCAGTCAGTAGATTCCGTCTTGCTCCTTCTCATATGTGCATTTCAACCGTATAATCTTGAACAGAGAAAATTGGCACGAACACAATTCTGGGCAAAGACGGCAACTAGCGCAACAACAGCTGCGGAACTTATTAGACTAGTTTAATTTAATGGATTCACTCTTCAAAAATTTAATCATTTATGAACGATTATAATTAGCAGAGGTAAAATAGGAATTTCGTGCACTTTGGCTATGCTTGAAAAACTGTTTATTTGCTATTTGGATTTATTTGGAAAATGCATAAATGTCTTTCGTCACACCTTCATTCTGCAGCGGCTTCCTTATTGGCAATCAGAATCAATAAAATTACAAATCGTCTTAAAAGTGAACTAGTGAAGGGGAAGATAATTAAGAGGTCTGTGACCTCTGTGCTTTGCTTGCTTGTATGTCGGGCAGTTCGGAGGTCGGTCGGGTTAGAAATTTCTACCCGCTGTGCACTTGAGGCGCATTGAAGTGGAGGAAGAGTGAGTAATAATGTAAACTCTGCTTAGGACTAGACTAGACCTTAGAGCCTGATGCCTGACTTTGTCGAGGTGGAGTTGAATTTGTTGAGAAGGAAATAATGTAAGTGAGATTTGGTTCAGTAAACGGGAAATTGAATCCTTTCTTCTTTGTAGTCACTCGTCAGTACGTACGTACAGTAGTAGCCGTTGAATTCTCACCACTATAGTACAGTCCTGTGGTTTGACTTAGGAAGGATTTTAATGAATGTAAATCACTTTACTAAATACTTTTCTTAAGACGCACAGGAAAGAGAGAGAGAATAATTAGGTAGTGGTTGAACGTAGTCGACTCAACTAGTTTGATTTCCAACGTAGCAATCAATTATTCTTCGAGCAAAGGAAAAAGGGTTTATTCCCCGACTAATGGTAAACCAGGGTATCCAACTACCCGGGTCGGCCCGGGTTGAGTTGATTAGATGGGAAAGTTTTATTTTGGAATAAATTATTTGTTACAATTGCCAATTGGGGTTGGGATAAAGGAAGTCGGAATGAGATAAATAGATGAGATTATGTGGCGCGGCCTGCGGAATTTGGCTTTGACTTGTCAGCACGACACAAATGAATAATGAAATTATCCGGGAATTGCGAATGAGAAATCCAGATTCACTCTGTCTAAATTAGGTCTAATTTGCCCGCAAATATTGTATATGATTTTCTTTTTATTTCGTTGCTACTGCTATGAGTTATTTTGTACTACATTTGGCTTTGGTCAAAATTATTCTTGCGTGATTCGGTCGGACTTTTCATCCACTCCAATCCAATCTAACCCTTCCTTGTCTTTGCCTTTTAAGTACACACACACGCATTCAATTCACACACATGCAATATACGTATAAAAACGACATCATGAGTAAATCTAATACGAATACAATGAATTCATTTTGAATAGTTTGGTCGTCGTAAAGGATTCTTGTCAAGTTGTTGTGTTGCTAGGTTTTATACTCATACCCCAAGGAAAAACAGGAAATGGCCTTAATTTAATTTTTATTCATCTGGTTAGGCTTGGCTTGGCTTGGCTGGACTCTTGATGTCGTCGTATATTCCTTTACTTTACAAATACAAGTATTAGATAAGTTTATGCGTAGAGTGTAGTGTAGTCAGTCAACCTTAGTCTATTTTGTTAGAGAATTTCAAGGAGTTGAACGATTGTAGCCAGTCAGCAAGCATCGTCAAGTGCTGATGATAACACAACAGAAATGAGCAAAGTTTGATGACGCGATCAAAATTTGGTCATTTTAATTTGACCAAACTAAAGCGTTTTATAGGTTTGTTTTCGCAAAAATTAGGTTTGGCCTCGATTTGAACTAATATTGCACATTAAAATCAAGGTGCACAAATTTGTTTGCCCAAGGTGACACGTCATAATGAATAAATCGCTAACGAGGAGTAATTGATTAATTTTCTCTATTAGATACGCCGACAGACAACTAATAGGGCTAACGTACGAACTCAATAATTTCATCAGATTGTAACTATTAATAACTCCAAAGAATTTTTTACACATTTTCACGTGTCATAAAAGTGACAGTGAAGCATTGAGGAGAAAAACTGACAAAGTTAGCTAACAGTATTTTTATTTAACACGAAAAAAATGGAAAGAGAACTCGTGGAGCATAGGAGGAGGAACGAGATGGACGAGTAAGATTTAAGCGTTAGTGTCCGGTCCACTTCTCGCGTAATAAAAAATATATAATAATATTATTTTATTACACCATTAACTTTTATCCTTATCCCCCTTGTAGTTGTTGTACTGTAAAGTTTGGAGGATAGGATAAGGATAGGATTTGATAAGAGTGGTTTATGCCATGCTGTGCTGTGCTATGCTATGCAACGCAACGCAATGCAATGCCAAATGCTCAAACTCGTCAAGCTGTGGAACGCAAAAGTGCAAACTTTGTATATATATACGTGCAAACAGAAAAGGATTAGATAAATTCATAACTTGAACAAGGTTATTTAATGAAATGGGATTAAAAATTGTGACAAGAAGGTGGTTTGGTGGACTTGGGAGTTGGAAGTTTGTTTAGTTCATTGGATTTGATCTGTCTGTCTGACTGACAGAAATTAAATTGCATGTAAAAAATCCTTATTTTCTACTGAAATAGATGACGCACATTTGACTTGACGTTTGTTCAAGCCCAGGGCATATATAACAGCTTAGCCATCCTTAGTAAAGTTAGCAAATATTGATTTTAGTAATATGAAATTTATTTTTAACATCAGCTGATCTTTCCTAAATTGCTGCGATAAAACTGTAGACCTCCTTTGCGTTTGCGGAAAAATTTGAGAGTTTATCCTCCTTCATTTGCCTTTGCCTCCATTTTATTTTATCGTTCCTCTGTCCCCTAAAGCCATTTTGGGTTGAGTTTCAATCTCATTCCTATTCCTGAGAATTTGATTAGAAAGGAAAGGAAGAAGGATTCTGAGTTTATTACATCATTTCATTTCGAGGAGAATTTCAAGTTTTGAGATTTGAGACAACGAGTCGAGTATATGGGTGCGGTGGTACTTTGATATGAGATGAAGTGAAGTGGGCGGAGTCTTCTAATTCCAATTTGTAATTTAGTTTGCTTTTCTATCCTAAAGATTTTCTCAGAATGAAGGATCTGACGGATGATGTTCATAGTTATTAATTTACCAGTACTAGTCCTGGCCCAGATTGATGGTTGTTTATTTGCGAGAATTCAGATTAGCAAATTTATAATTAATTCATCCAGACTGGATTCCAAATAATGCGCATGAGGCAAGGTTTCTAGGAATATTCCGTGTAAAGTGTGAATAAGGAAAATAAGTTTCAAATTTATTAGCTTGTATATAGAGTATATCCAGTTGAAGTTGGAACTAAGTTCAAAGGTTTCCAAATTTTGACGTAAAAGTTCAAACTAAACATATGAAAGGGTTTGACTGCGTAAAAATCCCGGGTAATAGTAATGATAGGGTTTAGTTTTTGCATGCTCACTAATTTTTTAAGTCAACCGATTATGCTCCCAGTCCCAGGCAGTCGCATTTGCTTTTGCATGGAAAAGATATTATTAGCCATGAAATCCAATGCTGCTGTACTACATAAAAACTTTTGGAGGAAATCCTTGTTAAAAATCTGCAATGGAGGATATGTCATGGTATTCTTTGCTTGACTTTGTGGAAATTCACACTCAAAATTCCCAATGCATTGCATTGCATTGCCTTGGACTTGTTAAATTGGAAATACGCAGTTATACGTCAGCACACGTTATAAAAAAACTACATGGTTAGATCGCGTTGGGATTACTAAGATTGGGATGTTGAGAACTGGTGCAAAGCAAAGTGGAAAGTGCACAAATTCATTTGAACTCTGGAGGTCCAATTCCAATTTGTGTGGCAAAATAGAACAGCACTTGTCATTCTTTCCCTCAATTCACATCTCCATTTCTCCATTTTTGCCTTGCCTTGGCTTGGCCAGAGAAGGCTTTGAGTTTGTCATGAATTATTTTGGCATGGGAAGATAGGGCTAGAGTAGTGCCAATGCTAGTGCCAAGTGAGACTGTCTGCATCTTCTAGCCTTTGCTGCCTTTTGAATTGAAGGAGCTGCTGCTGCTGGAAAAGAAGGTTAGGTAGTAGTAGGGTTGAGTTGAGTGACTTGACTGATGATCAGGAAGGATAGGAAAGAAGATCCGAACTTGGGATCCGGTGCGGTTGGTCGATTTCTGAGGCTTGCTTGCTCTATTCTGTAGTGCATTGCATTCCTACGTCTTCTTGTTTCGTCCGAACTGAGAATTGATTCAAATGCGTTTTATTTTTCGAGATCTTGTTAAATTGTCTTGCAATAATGTAAGAGTAGTGCCAATGCTAGTGCCAAGTGAGACTGTCTGCATCTTCTAGCCTTTGCTGCCTTTTGAATTGAAGGAGCTGCTGCTGCTGCTGGAAAAGAAGGTTAGGTAGTAGTAGGGTTGAGTTGAGTGACTTGACTGATGATCAGGAAGGATAGGGAAGAAGATCCGAACTTGGGATCCGGTGCGGTTGGTCGATTTCTGAGGCTTGCCTGCTCTATTCTGTAGTGCATTGCATTGCATTGCATTCCTACGTCTTCTCGTTTCGTCCGAACTGAGAATTGATTCAAATGCGTTTTATTTTTCGAGATCTTGTTAAATTGTCTTGCAATAATGTATATAGGAAACGACTCGCCTATTGTTTTTATACAAGTTGTAGTGTTTTGTCCTGATAAACTCAATTTTCATGTATACAAAATTACGGCATTGTTTGTTTCTACTAATTTTCCTTAATACAGTTAAATTGGTGTTTTAGCGAACCCATTTGTTCCTCAATATTTTATATGCTTTGCATTGCAAAACTTGTTATGTACAACAATTCGGAGGTTAGTTAATGCAAAAGGATTGGGTTGGGCTGAGCTCAGCCTCAGCAGGATTGAGGTGATAGTGGTCCAACCTAACCTGAATTGAAATGAAGATTTTGGGCGTTGGACTTTTAACTGTCCATGTGTTGTTGAACTGCTAATAGGAATAACACGAAGGAAATAATGCCGGCTTGGCCAGACCAGCCCTACGGGAATGGATATTCTTGGCATTTGGGTAAAATTGTGAACTGGATTCCATTGTGAAGTTTAGATTTAAGGAAGAAATACTGGAAGAGTTGGGATTGGGATATATAAGATTTGTGAGGAAGTTGCGTGTATTATGCAGGAGGAAGTAGAAAGAACAGACACATGGACTAGCAGGAGGGTCTTTCTCTAACCCAAGCCAAGCTGAGGCTCCTTCGGGAGAAACATTTGCGCACGAACCACGAGCTACAATTCAGAAAGAACTTTTGAAACAAGTTTTAAGGAAGGGAGCATAAATTATAAATTCTCTATAGATTTTCCCCCCACACAACGACACCAGCAGCAAAATGCACAAAACAGAACAACGGCTGGAAGACTAAATGTTGCAAAAAATAAAGTCCATATTACACATGTGACAATTTCTCAGAAGCTTTAGTTTACATTATTTTATTTAAAAAACATAGTATTTATAAATTTTACACGTGAATCCTAGTTTCTAAGAAATTGCAAATTGGGAACTGTGAACAAGAAATTTTTTATAACACACACACATCACATTTACCATTGAAGCATGAGCTGTAAGAATTCCACTTCCACATGAGTTGGACTTTGATTTGGCTATCGCTACAGTCTAGTAAGACATGGACAGGTTTTCTGCAGTTTAAGTAAATAAAAGCACACGCAAGTCAAGGAATAGGAAGAAAATTGGATGTGGAAAATGACAATGAACTCTGAAAGAAATTATTCGTACCGTTATCTACTTCTGCCTATTTGGTCTTGTGAATGGTTTGGTTCGCAAGATTCAGATCATCGCAATGCCAAACAATTTACTTTTTCCTGCATTGCATTGCACTGCGTATATTACATGTTTTATTCTATTTTTTCCAAATGGGTTAAACTAAACAGGCACTTGGCAGCCATATGTTTTGGCTTTGCTGTAGTAGCCGAATTATTGATTTGATAAAGTGAAATGTATATTGAAACTATGTCTTGTCCGCCATTTCCAGCCATTAGGATGCCATTGCCATTGGCATGCATGCGGTTGAAAGCTGTGTAATTTATTATAGCATCAACGCAAGGCCCAAACCTAATGCTGCCGCAAGAATAAAATGACTACACATGGGAGCAGAGGGCTCAGGATAACCTTTGCGTACATTAAGTTAGGTGAAGGTAGTTAAATATTAAAACTTGCGTTGACTCGTGGCTAATGAATAATGACTAGTGCATAGTGCATGTACAATGAAGGTAATGGACTTTTCGACTTATATCGTATATGTGGACTCAAGATATGGAAGGAAAGTTAAAGTTGAGTTGGAAGGATAAGGATGAGCTGAGAACTATAGGGCATCATCATGTAGAATAGGATAGGATAGGATGACTAATTTGTAATACTCTCACAAGTTTAAGTTAACTAAGCAAGTTTATCCTTGACTCGTTCCTCTCCTTTAACTCTTTCAAACTAATTGCAATGTGTGAACAACAAACTTATTTGAGTTGACTTGGATGATTTCTCACAAAATTTTAGTTGCAAGGACATGTATCTGAGGAAATTATGAATAAATAGCAAAGGAAAAGGATTGAATTAGACGCATTGCAGTGAGAATGAGAAAAAAATACTTTGGCAAGGCTGCTACTCGGGTTAAGTAAAGTGACATCAAGGCTTTATAGCTGGGAAGATGAAATAAATGGAAATAGAAATAAGAGCATCTCGGATGGGTTGAAGCAATTGTGACAATTTCATTTGAAATTGAGAAGAATAATGTCTTGTTGTATTATTTGTTGTCTACCTGGGCTGGAGCAGCGTGTGGAATAAGAAGCCATGGTTAGAAATAAATTACTTATCGATTTATCTAATGTTGGGTGTTTTGGACGTGAAGAAAGAAAAGAATTTAACCATGCATGGCTCCTTGGAACTTATTGTCTGCACGCAACTTCCTGTGTGCGGGTTTTATGAGCAATTTTACGTCTCTGCCTGCAATATCAGTCCCACTATTCTCCTAACTCGTTGTGGCTTATATATGACGACCAGAGTTGTTTCCCTCATGTACAATGTTTGTTCCTTCATCTGGAACTTTGTTGGCTGATGGCAGAATGGCAGGGTGAGTGAGGACCCCTCACTACTAAAAGTTTGGACAGGACAGGAATCCAAACCCAAAATCCAATCTAATTGCAAATTATGTATGGGCCCATACCACATCACTACGACATACATGTAGCCTTAATTTGACATGGCGAAAATGAATAGGGTCATTTCAAATTAAATGCATTCAATTCAATCCGATTTACATATGAAAATACCTACTGAATAACAAGGTCAAGGGTCATTTGGGCTATGATTTTCAAGAAATCATTTGAATTTAGAGTTAACCTTAACCTTATGTTTGTTTGCCTAAGAATTTGTTGTAACCAATTAAGCGGTGACCAAAAGACCATACTGTTGCGTTGTACCATAAGGCTAGCCGACTAGACCGGAAAATTTATTAGATATAAAATTATTATTTTGCGCTACTGCTACTGTGGTTATGAGAGTAAAGTGAAGAGGTAGAGATGAAAGGCGTAGATTTGATGACAAGGTTTATTTACTCGCAGCTGGCTGACTAGCTTAGCTTTAGCTTAATTGCAGTGTTGGTGGTGGAGCAATCGTCGTTGTAGTGGTAGTAAGTTTAGTTTTATATTTAATGAATGCGTCTGTCTTGTGTAGTCGAGTTAATTAGCTAGAGGCCATTACAGCCAGGCTAGGGCATAGCCATGCCATCCCATATAGGCTAGCCTCCTGGTCTCTCAGGTTTTAAACATATGCAATATTGAGTATTAGGCCTAGGTGTTGGTCCCCACAACAAGCTTTATTGAAATGAATCTCAATATAATATTATTAGAATTATAGGAGCAATAATTGCTTTGCTTATTTATAATTATGAGCAAACAACTAATTAAAGATATGTAGGGGTATAAAATATGACAAAGGCGAAGGTAGGATTAAATTTTGCCAAAGAACAAGTTAATGGATTTTCCCCCAACACAATGTTACGCACCGCACAAGGAAGTAGTAAATGTGCGTGCGTAGAATAAATGGCAAATGCATTGCATCATGGGGATTGCTGGCGGCAAGGCAAGGCAGGATGGATGGATGGATGAATGTTAGCTTGGTGAGTTAGAGCTATGCTAGAATAGTCTAAGGCTAAACCAAGCTTAAAGCCATATTATGCTATCGATTGGTTTTTGGTGCGGGGTCGGAACATTTTCCAGATTCTGGCGTTAAAAGCGAATGCACTTCATTGGATGAATTTAGATTATGTAATAGTGAAGCGTGTGATACAAGGAATCGCAGACACGGAAGAAGGAAACAAAATTTTACCCTAATATCCTAGTCCAACTCTCGGATCAAAATAAAAAAAAATTTGTTCATTTTATTTATTTTTGTCTTTTTCATTGAATTTTAATTTCTGCTCCAGAAGTTGAGTAATTGAATTGGAATAATTTATTATTAAATTTTCTCTCCGTTATATTGACATCCTTTCCTTTTCCTGTCTGCCTTGTTCAATCGTCTCTATCGCATCGCCCTTTTTTGGCTAACGTAAATTTTTACACGTGATTCTCCTTTGTTCGCTAATTTTATTACAAAGGAGAAATGGAAACCTCCTGGTGGAAGTCAGGCCAGCCAGGTGGAGTTTTATTGTGGACTTAACTTGGGCCAACCATGCATTATAGTTACGTACGAAAACAAGTACACGAGGAACCTATGCATTTTTTACATGGACTTTTGCTTTTCCTTGTATGAATTTCCGATGTTAAGTGACTTTGGATTCGGATGGGATAAAATCCAAATGCAGCATTGCAGAGTATTTTATATTTGTGACCCAAATACCCCTAGCGTGGTTTTCTCGTTGTGCTTTCACAAGGAGTGAAAGCAAATTGTCAGTGCATTTAAGTTGACTCTTGAACTTTTGCGTCCAAAACTTATTAATAGTGAAACCACGCCGAGAGAAAGGTTTGGTTTATATTGCGTTGCTTGTATTGTTTCATATTATTTTAATTGCATTGGCATTAGTCCAGCAGCAGCGACGGTCTTAGCTTTTCTCTTGCTCTTGCATAAGACGTGGACGTCTTCACTTTTATTGCCCAGCCAAGCTTCCAATTCTGTAATGTTGGCCATTATGGACGAATCTTCGGTTTTGGCTTGGTCCCATTCCTCGCCCTTTGAAAAGAATAGAATATATAGGAAAACGAAAGAAAGAGTTTTGTGCCATTAGAACCATCGAATTCCAAAAAACTTTTGTTTAGTCATACTCATGGCTGGCTATGCCACATAGCATAGCCTGGGATTTGTTTTCCGTCGCCTTTTTGGACGACCATTCCTAACACTTGTTTACCCTTAAGGCATTTTCAAATTATCCTTTATTTGATTTCAATCCTTCCCATAGTTAAAACTCATTGCAATGTTGAAGTGGGAATTCTACTAGAATGAACCTTGTCTAATTGGACAATTAATTGAAAGAGACCTGTTTTGATGACTAGTCTAATTAACTATTCAGAAAAATGTAAAAAACCGGACCACCGGACATTCATGATTGAAAAAATATTATTTGTTAATGTAGTATCATATGATGGTAGTTGGAGAACTAGAACTACATGAACATAATTTGTCTTTTCCTGTCAAAAAGAACAATTCCAATTGAGAGATGTGAATTTGGTGGCCATAATAATAATTTTGAAGGCGCTAAATTCTTTTCATCCGTCACTATTCTATTACAAGGGTTTTGAGAAGAATGGGCAAAAGAGAAGTCGTTTGCGTGGAGTCTGACTTTTCTTCCACTTACAACCATTGTTTTGCCTTCATTTGTATTCTTTGCAAAGTTGCCATTTCAACTCTTGATAGAAAATCCAATAAACAGTTTTTACTATATTCTCTCTCTCTCTTCCTTCTCCTTCGTCCTCTCAAATTCCCCGACTACGCCACGACGACTATGCCATGCCTGTTACTTGGAAGTTTGTAGATTGCAAAAGTTGAGCTAGAGCTAAAATCTAGAACCAAGTTCTCATGGAACTCTCATTTTCATTCTCTCCCCTTCTTTTTCCTTACTATACCCGCTTTCGCCAATGCAAATGCAATGCAATGCCTGCCTCAGCCATGCCATAGTTTCGATTTATTATTTTGAAACAGGGGCCTTGGAGTCTAAATCCAGCATATTATCTTCAAGACTATCTCTCGTCTTAATTTATTTAATGAGCGGACGGAACAATCGTGCTAAAGGGCTAATTAGCCAAAAAGGAACAACATAAGCGCCCATGCAATCGAAGAAAAGGAAATGACACTCAGCTTTTAATATTTTTTTTGCCACTTATACTTTCCGAGTTGAATAACATTATTCAAATGGAGTTGTCAAAATTTAAATACAGATGTAAATGAGGGTTCCAGCTCAACAATTATAAATAAATATTAATTTTTGTATGTTTGTTTGGTTTTACAGCTGATTGGGTGTTTAGGACGCCATGGTCCGTACTCATTCTTCCGTTCCATCAAGATTGGAACAAGGACTTTACCCCTAACCTCATTTTTCCCTGTTCGACCCTGGCCAGATTCTGCGATGCTGAGCATAGCTGAAGTTCAACTCTTATGGACAGATAAAACTGAGGGATTTTGTAGTCTCAAATTATATTTCCTACCAGAAAATACACCAGAGGGGAGACGTCAACATCATGGAGAGGTGAGTTCCGAGTTGCTAGTTTTTTCAGGGGCTTCTTGTCTATCTTGACTAATTAAATTCCTAGACTTAATGGAAAAATTACGATTAGACGTAGACGTAGTAGGCCGACCTGAATTGAAATAGGAAGAGTTATTGATTTGATACACATGCGTGCTTAGCTTACTGCTTGATGATATGACCTGTTTTTCTCACATTGTACAATTCAGTAGTAAGCTGGCAGGATTTCATTTGTTTTTATGAGGTTTTCTTGACTGAATATATTTTTATTGAGAAATCACATGTTGTTGGATTGAAGTGCAGTGCATGCATGGTGAGACGTATCGTACGTACGCGTACGTCGTGTACGATTTGAGATCCTGTTCCGTTCCTGTTTTTATCAGCTTGATGCATTCAATCTCCGCCTGGGATTTTACCTCGCTGCTCGCTTCTACAAAGTACATTCAGAGCAAAAAGCACATGTTGAACAGATATCTACCATAAATAAATAGTGGAAAGGGATTTTTTTTCTAAATGGAAATGGAACGCTATGCATGTATGGATGAACACAATGTGTAGAGCAGCTGTTCTGCTCTGCGGAGGTGGCAAGATCCACGGGACAAATTCAAATATTGTGTAGAACATGAACAGAAGATTTAAAAAAGATGGATTTATGCTAATAAGCTTAACCCATCAGTGTCAACGAGCCAGTGAAAAGAGGTCAAATACATAAATATCAATAACTTTTGATTAAGTTAACTTTCCAATGAGATGAGGAAGGGATTTTAGCTCAAATTTATTTCCGGAGTTTTCTGATTGATTTTTCTACCATCGGATCCTCCGGTGTGTGTGGTAGCATAGCCAGCCCTAGAATAAAATGAATGGAAGGAAAGTGCATCTGGACATAGAGAACACACAAGAAAACTTTTTTTTTTAAATCCTTCCCTATTCACTTCAAAAGCATTTTGATGGTTTGCTGCTCCGCTTCGGCATTCGGTTCTGAAGGAATGAAATACTTTTCTACGTTATATTGGGAATACATTGTATAAAGTCAGTCGGTCGAACCCAATGTATAGTAGTAGTATTGTGTGAACCTTGCCTTACAGCAGTTGCCCGGGCCGGGCATTATTGGCTTGACTGGTTCGGGTTTTCGTTTTGTATTTCACCCGATTTCTGATCTTAACCCTGCCTGCGCCTGTCTATGTCTTGAGTGAGTGAGGGGAGCTCAAGGAGCATTTTGCCTTGATATTTTTGTAAGGAGGATTAGTTTATTGGCAGAAAAAGTAAACAAGATGAAATGAAATAAATGAGGAAAATTCCCTTATGTCTACGTCGTCGTCGTTCTGATTCTCAGTGCAAGGCAGTCAGTCAGTCCTAGATCTTTTAATGAATTTATGAACTCGAGAGTGAATCAAATGAGTTTTATGTGCTAAATGTTTTTGGTGAATTTGAAATCAAAAGGGAATTGCATGGCATGGCATGACGATGGCATGGATCATGTTATGTACGTAGCACGAGTAAAAGCATAATGTATCTCTCGTGTACGCTAAGGGAAAGGTTTTGGCAAATGGAGCATTCGTAGTTGCAATGCCAATAGCGCAATGTTGGTTTTCTATTTCAAGATGTAAGGAAATTGTCACTCGTCGTCGTCGTAGACAAACTGCATATTTAGATTGAGTGTGGTTCCGTATTTACTTTGCAGCATTTAATTCACTTTGAAATTGGGCCATTTTTACTGCAATTTTGTTCGCTCATTTCATTTAATATTGAAAATTTATTCATAATTTTTTGATAATTAATCAAGGCCTTTTTGAGTGAGTTGGCATGGCCTGGGATTAATTGTATAATTAATAATCGAAGGATGTAAACCCGTTGTGAAATGATGTGATGTGATTGCTGCATTGCACATCTAATTGGCTCGAGCCGGTTTGGTTTGGTTCAAGTGAGGTAGAGATGCTAGATTGAAGTTGATGTTGTCGACGCAGTGATAGTGACCTTGGAAGTCAGGTTAATTAAAAGATGGATGTAAGACAAGGAGTGAGCCCAGAGCAGAACCAATATTATATTTCACATCGTCACATTTGATTCCATCAATAGCTAGAACATCCTTCCTACTTGAGCTTAAATAATTATATTACTTGCCGGAAATTTAGAAAATTAACAAAATATCAAATTTCAGCAGAAAAAGAGAAAATACTGCATGATAAAATGTGATAAGAGAATTGTTATATTTATTTTTGGATCAATTAAACGGCCACGGGACAGGGCAGGACTGCACAGCGTTTTTATACTTGAACGTCTAAGTAGTCTCGTAATGTAAATATAAATATCAAGCTCAGGAGCTTAGCTGCTAGAATAGAATGAATGCACGGAAAATCAATGTGGACATTTTGGGGTCACCGCTGTCCTGTCCTGTCTGACTCTCTGTAAACACATCTCTTCTTCTGCTTTTCACCATCCTTCGTTTATTTTGAGTATTTCTCAGTGCTAACGTTTAAAAAATTGCCTTAGACAACTCTAGAAATTCATTAATTTATTTAGCCAAATGATTCATTGCGTGAACCAGAAAAATTAACCTGTCTGACTCTCTGTAAACACATCTCTTCTTCTGCTTTTCACCATCCTTCGTTTATTTTGAGTATTTCTCAGTGCTCACGTTTAAAAAATTGCCTTAGACAACTCTAGAAATTCATTAATTTATTTAGCCAAATGATTCATTGCGTGAACCAGAAAAATTAATGATTCATGAATTTCTTTAAAAAGCTTTTCAACTTATTTTGAGGTACGTCGTTGGACGTGAGTGGATTTTTGGATTTGGATGAAAAGAAGAAATAGTTGGTTTCATGCATATTGCATGTGCCACTCTTTTTTCTTACTTTAAAACTCAAATCTCTTGTGGTTTCCTTGTTGTTTGTCAGAGATTCGTTTTATGGTTTGAAAGGTACATACACAATAAATATGTCTCGGTATCAGATGTCGATCCTGTATTGTGAAAATCTATTAAAGAAAAAAAATCATTATTTTAATATAATTTATGTTGAGACCTAATTAGCTGAGGCTTGTTTTCGATTACTAATTACAAATTTAACCTACAAAAGTTGAAGAACTTTTATTTTAGAATTTAAAATTTGATTAAAAGTAAGTGAAAAATTAATGGTTAAGGATTTTAGCCTTGTCCCCATTGTGTGTGTGCAAACAAAATATGAGGACAAAGGTCGAGTTGAGTTGACTTTGATTTTCGAGCTCAAAGAAAGGAAAAGGAGGTGAAAAATGAGGGTTTTGGAAAAAAGTTATTTTCTTTGAGGAAAGGAATTGGAGAGTGAAGTGAAGTGCGTAGTTTAGTTTATACAGGAAGGGGAGAAAGTGGAAATTGGGAATTGAGTTTATGGAAATGTAATGGGGTTTGCCTTTGCTGGACATGGATCGATAGATAGTCAGAGACGCGTTGACAAAACTTGGACAATTTAATGGGGGACGGACGATTGAACTTAGGATACGACGATTATTGCTCTTGAATTTTTATCACTGTTTTGCTCCACCCTTAATTATTAGGGAGAATCAATTTCAATTTGATATTAAGAGAAAAACAGGATTTTTCCTTCATGGGGTCCAAACAACGTGGCTTTTTGGCATTGGGTTATTAAGAGTCATGTTGGTAGAGTTTCCTAATTACAACCAACTGGTTGAGTTGACTTTCCTCGGTTCGCTGTTTCATTTCTTTGGAATTCTGCCAACTTGATCTTCTTGACAAGATCCCAGTTCCCACCGTTGCGTTGGCTGGCATTGGGTGTGTGCATTTCTATTGCATTACACCGCTCATTCCTCAGAGTTCAGTTGAGTTTACCTGCGGCTGTCTAACTTTTCCTTGTCTTGTCGGTATAAGAGTTTATGGTCTTTGATAAAACGAAGGCGGTTCCGCCGTTACTTCCTAGGATTTTCCGGTTTAGTCATTAAATAACGTACTCAAAAATTATCTTGATTGTATTAGTCGTCAATTTCTGGAAGGAAATGTCTTTTTGTGTATCTCTTCAAACGAGTTAAACATACAACAGTCAAACGTTTTTAGAAAAAACAGGCAAGGTGGATTTTTATTTTAGTTCTCTGGGAGAGGTCTGGCTTTAGTTTAAGGTAGTTGGAGCAGCCGGTTATTTTTTCCCTTGACATCCCTTGTAGACAGTCCCCAATTTATTTGTAAAGGGACACAGGGACCAGTCCGAAATCTAGGAGAAAAAGCATAAGAAATCCACTACGGGTTAAAATTGCAAGCCCAAAAACTTGAATTTGGTTAGTAGACAAAAATAAAAATGTTTCTTCAAAAGAACACTAGGGTAAAACGTGATGGGATATGCGTCTTTTTTAAGAAGAAAATACATTCGTCAGATTCTACTTCAAAATCAGGAAATTTTATTTGATTTAGTCAATGACAAATCTTATCAAATTGTTGTACAACTCCAATAAGATTACAAACAACTAAGGAAAAAGAACGACAACTGTTTTTACTTTCTTCTGATTGCATCGCGTGGAATTCAAGATTACAGCAGCAACCGAGACGATAGCATTGCATGCAAGGATCCAACTTGTTTGAACGTAAAACGGATTCCTTTGATGACTTTGTATTTTTTCTTATACTACATCCATTCTTCTTCTCACTTGTTATTATGGCCATAGTTTTTTTATATCATTATTTCTATCCGTGGTGCTACTATACCTCTGCATTGCATTGCATTGAGTTGCACGTCTTGTAATATCCCTTCTGGTTAAGATTACTTTACTTCCACTCACTTCTCTAACTGACCGACCAATTACATATTGTTTTCCAAATCCATTTGTGTGTTGGCACCAGTGGTAAAAGTGACAAGGAAGGATTGAGCACGATCTTCTTTAAGCTTATCCTAATTGCTAATCGCTATGAAAGAACATTGTAATGAGATCAACAAATAAACATCCTTGATGAAGCTAGATTTTATAATTGCACACATTCAAGTGAGTATGAGTTGGATCAAGTAATTATTTAGTTTTATTGATCGTAACGTAATACATAAGGTCGTAGGTGGAACGTCGTCCTGTTTGAAGATCCTGTCCTGTGACGCTTGAGCTTATTTTGGTTGTTTCTCACCTTTGCATAGTTTCGTCTGCCCGTGCCCTTCTACGTACCTTTCCTTTTCCCCCTCGTAAATAAAGTGCAAGGGTATTAATTTTGTGGAATGGAAGGGATGAGAATTTCTTTCGTTTTTTTTTATCTTTTCGTATTTTCCGTCCCACGATACGATCGATGAAACGAGCATTACTACATTACATTACATTGTAGAAACTCAACGCAACGGACGACGGGTTGAGGCTGTCGGAGTTCAAAACTAAACTAAACCAAAAGCAAAGTCTTCTTGCCTTGTTGGCAAAAGAAGAAGAAGAAGAATAGAAATGCTTTTAAAATAAAAACCGGGTGCGTAGGATGGAAGGAAGGAACTGGCTGGCTGAGCTGACTTATTATATGGAATGTGATTTGTTCTATTCTGCCATCAAATGAAATGAAATTGTAGCATAGCGGTGGATGTGGAATTCTGAATTCTTTACAAAATGTGACGGCATTTGGGATAAAGTGAATGAAAAATTTATTTAGTTAACCCTTTCCTTTCCTACTGCTGCTACTGCTTTGTTTCATTTTCAAAGAAAACTCAAAAATAGGAAACAGAATTTCTTAAAATAACAACGAGCCTAAAGTTTCCTTCCATCTGTGTTGTGTGATGTGAACGTGAAGCCACGAATGACTGCTTGGCAAAAACTGTTATAAAGCAATAAAATTCGGATTTTACATCCTGTGTCAATATTTAGAATCTGAAAATTAAGGAAGTGAGTGGTGGATGACACATCTGCGTGGACGTGGACTCGTGGACAGGACAACAAACTTTTTTTTTCTCGGATAGTTTGACAGTTGACTTTACGATTTTTGTCATTATGAGTTGAGGAGGAAGGAAGGGCTAGTCGGGATTTTTGAAATGGGACTTCGTGTTCGTTCTATTATGGGATGGACGGCTTTATTGACGTGAAGAGTGACACCGGAGAAATTTCTTCTTACTCGCTCTCAGTGTCCGCTCTTTCCTTTATTGCCTTTCAGGGGGAGTTTCGTTGCAGGAATTTTGAAAATCAGGAATCGTGTTTATTTATTTAACCATATAAAATGTCAGGCTCTTCATCCACCTTCAGTCGAAGGAAAAGCTGTAATATTTTATTGGTTCCAGTTCTAAGTAAGACGGATAAATTGCAATCTACTGTTTGCTTAATTGAATTGGACACTGCACTGCACTGTGGTGTTTTCAATTTATTTAATTTTCTACCAAATTGCGTCTTTGTTTTCCTTGGTCCAAGTTTCCAGATAATGGATAACGGGGAACCATGCTGTCATTGATATGAGTAGGAGGATTGGACTCCTAGGGGAAAAACTTATCACAACTTTTGCAGCATTTGCAGCTTTTTTCCTTCCTTTCCTTTTCTGTCCTCCTCCTATTTGACTCGAGTAGGAAAATGAAACAAATGTTCCGGGAAAGGAGACTTTTTGCCTGAATTTCGTTTCATGTGGCGCTCCTTGATATTATCTCCTTGTTTATTTATTTTTGTGGCCAAAAAACTAAAAGAGATGCACCACAGGGAATTAATGGGTAAAAAAACTAAGCGACTACTAGTTCGGCACTGCAGTGTCAGGACTGTATTTTCCAAATCTCATTTAATTTTCGGTTTTTCGGTAATTACAAAGGAATGGGTAAAATGTTTTTTTTTATTCTTGCGCGAGGAAAGGGTTCAGGAATAGCAATCTCTTGGATAGTTTTGACTTAAAGCTCAAGGTGGTTTGAGTAGGATAGGGTTGAGGTACACCAACAACTTTCCCATTGTTGTAAAATGTGTTTTCATTGTCCATTCCACGCACTTACACATTATATGACGACATGACGAAGGAACCTAGGAGGCAAGTCAACTCATATCCACATATACAAAGTTATAAAGTAAACTTTTCTTTAAAAAAAATCCTGAATCCGTTCTTCTGGTTCTGCATGGTCTTATTATGGATTCCATCACCAGCCAGCCAGCATGCAGAAGGAAGGTACGATATCCCCATTTGGAGGAGGGAATGGGGAAGAAATATTAAAGACCAGTTTGTTGTCTCCCTAAAGGCAAAGTCTGACTAGCTTTTCGCCCCGTATCTTCTTAAAATTTTAGTCTCTTGTGTTCTCTACAAGCAGGTGTGAAGGAATAATGCCACGAGATAAATTAGGAAGGACCCATATGGTCCGCGCTTGCTTTCAGCTCAGATTGTGACAATTTTAAATTTAATTAAATATTTATAACGGCACATGACTCGAGTAGTCTATTATGCAATACACAATTTCCCTGGATTTTAGTTTACGTTAGTTTGTGTTGGCTCATTTGTCTACCCTGTGAACTCTGTAGCACTTCCTGACCTTTAACCCTATCCTCCCTCATATGGAAGATTAATTGTATGAACAGACGGGGTTTGGGATATATTGAATACGTGCTAGAAGACTATTTACATTTCTTATTCTTGATTATGACACTCCACGGTTCAGAATAGGATTCTTTCTGCCTTGTGTAGTGCAATGGATGCACCAGCCCATGGATTTTTTATTTTATTTGTTTTAGAAAGATACGTCCGTAGACAGAGACAGGCAGTCATGTCAGGGAGAGGGCCTTGCCATCCCATGCCACGGCTGGTTTATTCCGCCTGATGAGATTTGTAACATTTTATGAGGCAGAGGCTCTTCTCTTCAAATCTGGGAAGAGAAGAGATTAACGGGTCTCCTGGTTCTGACGGGAACCAACGCTGAAAAAATGACTGGTATCGGTGTGACCTGGGTTGGCTTTGTTATATCCAAAATCTAAAGACATCTGATTCTTTTCTTCCCTCCTAGGACTCTTTTTGAGTGACATTGGCTTCAATTTTAATTTCAAATTAAAATTAAATAAATTTAAATCATTCCTGGTATAAATTTGATTTAAATTGTGCAGGGATGACTTGAATATAATAATTTATCCTATATTTTCTCAACTAAAATTGGGTAAGGACATTGGGGAGGGTCTTCATCACTTTTGTGAATTCAAGGCTTAAATAAAGGGTTAATGTGTCAACCTTAACCCAGAGGAGTTGGTTAATGAGTCTCTCAAATGATATACAGTTTTTTTGTTTCCATACAAGGCAAAGTTTCATTTTTCATGATCGTTGTTTTTGTAATGGGTGAATGTGTTGTACGTAGATGAATCCATCTGGAGTTGCGTTCAGTTAGATTTGAAACCCAAAACGAAATGAACGACACAAGGAAAGGGGGAAGGGAGAAAAAGTTGATTTTTCTGGGCTAGCTAGCTGTAGCTAGGACCTGCGTGCTTGTTCAGAGTAAGATGATCAGATAAATTGACTAATGATTCTACCATTGTTGCCCCTCTAAATATCTAATATGTCTCGGTTCTAGAATTTCTAGAAAGAAAAAATAATTCGTTATATTGATCAAAGCTAAGCTAGGAATCAAATAACATGGTGAATATAAAATTGCAATAGGCTGATATGAGTTTTAACAACAAAATGTATTTTGAATCCTGGAGAAGTAATGGAATTGGAGCCTGGATGTTTAATAAAGATTATGCCGTGTGATTGCGCAGTAGCCTTTGCTTTTCATCAGTTTTATATTGGAATGATGCAAAACATGAAGAAGTGGTCGTCGTACTCCTGCCTGCTGCACTACTGTCGTTCTCCCTCCTGGAGGGATTTGACAGGGAATTTAAAAGACGATAGAAGGGAAAAACATGTCGAGGAATTGAACAAGTTTCAAATGAACTAGCAGCCAGCTCCTTCGTCTTCGTCTATCTCCATTAATGGATTTGACGGGAAGAAATGAAATGATGTTGTTCCATCCCCTCAGGCTATGCCAGCCAGCTTCCTTTAAAATTAGAAAATTATTCAACCTCAAAATCTTCTCCTAATGAGCTAATTTCAATTAGCATGGCATGGCGTATTTAAATTTAGCAGCAAGTAGAGCCAGTCCAGTCTAGACCGGAACTAAAAATTAAATAAGGAATTTTACTCTCACTAATTAATTTTAAAACTAATGAGCCTAATTGCAGAGAGTGTGAACTTTGTTGTTTTGTTTTGTGGAAGAATGAATTGCAGTTTGATTTCTGGTCCAATGCAATGCTTGGCTTTGGCTTTAGCTTTTGCATGGCTGTGTATTGTCAAGGGCGAAACGTGAGCGTGATACTTGACCAGGGGCGAAGCGAGTTTCACTTCAATTCAATTCGCATCATTATGGGAAGATTTAATCCTTTTTAACGCAACCAAACACTCAATGCACAATGTAATATAATTATTCCATTTTGCAAACTCAAACACAAAGAATAGAATTGCACTTGCTGCGACTTGTTATGTCCACAAAACATTGGGATTCTATATACGTGTTCGACTGACATATTCGTATGTATGCATATTCTCCTAGTACTACTCTCCCAGATTGTCTAATTAAATGAGCCTCGGGATTAATTGTATATCAGAATGAGAGATTTGGACAAATATTCTGGGGAGGGATTTGAATGACAAAATTTCCACAGGAGGGGGTCATTTCCCCTGGACTTTATTCCTTGTTGGGAACTTGGGAGTTTGATCCATAAATTCTCCCCCTTTTCCTCTACACTTCTCATTTATTAGATTTTCGGAGTTTTGGAGCTCTAGTCCTAGTGCTAAGCATAGGACAGACACGAGACAAGGACAAGGTTGACATATTGCCATGCCTATGTGTAAAAATTTAGAAACGCTGCGTATTCCGCTTACGTTAATTTTAAAAATGTAAAATTATTATTAAAAATTACATTATCCTACAATTTGTAAAATAAAAATAATAAGGTAATGGATTTATCTTACATGGATGTTTTAATGGGGAATGGGCTATTAGTAACTTGAAATACGAGTCAGGGTTATAAGGAAATCCAATGTATGTAATGTTATGTTGGACCTCCCCTATGCTAGGCTTATGCTTCGCTTGGAGTTTTTGGGTATTGGCCCAAAAACTTTGTCGATATTAATAAAATGGAACCCTTTCCTTTTTTTTCGTCTCTGGTTTGGTTGTTCAACGAAGCATGGAACAATTTTTCCATGACGAACAGCATGAACTGATGGACTGACGGACGCGGACGGGTAGTTTAATTCCGTGTCCAATGCAATAATGCATACATTACATAGAGTGATAAAACAATGGAAATGAGGATCATTATTATTATTGTATGTGGATGCTAGGCTATAGTCTTGGGCTCTATGGGAAATTACCATCCGTCCACCCAACCTTTGTTTTCTAACGTACACAACCCATCATGGCGTACAAAAACACACAACACACACTCCTGTATTCATATCGAAAGAAAATTCAACCGATTGTGATTAGTAAAATAATCAACGTGTCATGTATGCTTATGTTAAAAAATAACATTTTGACAGTGATTAAATTGGAATTTTGATGGGAATTGATTGAATTTTTCGTTTTTCTTGCATTATTTGGCAAGAAAAATTAATTTTGGTTGAACTTTTTGAGTTTTTTGAAACTCGGGACACAATGGAATGTAATGAGGTTAAGTACGTGGGTGGTTATAATAGCTGGATGGATGGATGACGTGGCAGGTGTGTTGTGCTAGTTCAGTTCATTGGGAATTTGATCGTGCAAATAATAAGTTGCAAACTTTAGCATTAGCTTTAGGATTTACATAGTTCAAGCTCAAGCTCAACCTGGGCTGGCCTGGGCCACATTGTGTATAATCTTTCCACCTCCCAAAAATCCACGTTGAAAGAAGGAACGCAAGGGAATGGAACGCTTGGCTTATTCGCCATAATTTATGACTTTGCCTTCCACAAATGCGAGTAAACAGGAGCATGCAAATCACAGACAATTTTTTATGTGGCAAACAATGCGAATTAAAAATTCTACACTCTTCAGAAATTCAAATCAAAGCAGTAAACTTTTTACCCTATACGTTGCATTAAGTTTTTTTTTGTAACTTCTTCTTTGTTTGTGTGTACGTATATCCCCACCTTGCCCAAACCCTGTCAAGGTGGTGGTGGTAAATCCATGGAAACTTTCATCTTTAATTAGTCTACTTTTTTTAATTCTCGTAACGCAGAGGAGAAGTGGTAGTAAGTGTTGTAAGTAGTATTGAAGGTGCTTAAGCTGAATTACATTACATTTAAGTACAGTGCGTTTCCAACGGCGTCGTCAGTCGTCATCTTTCGATGCCCTTCAATAAATGTAACCTTGGGATTGAGATAGTATAAACGAACGGGTTAGGAGAGGAAGATCAAAGCCAAATGCATGAGAGATGCAAGAGCAGATCATGGGATCTATCCATGTCACTTAATGCTGCGAATCACAATCACAATACAAAAGAAATTGCACACACACACACGTGCACTTGCTACATGACAATTTATTTTTATTATTAGACTAAATTGGGGATTTATGACTAGAAGAATAATTCATTAAATTAAAAAAAAGAAGCTCAGAATTTCCTTTCCTGGGGCCTCTGTTAATTTAATACTTGGAAAGGAAGGAAAATGTGATTATACTTATTTTATCTTTGTTGGATTTGTTAAAATAAATTATGATTTGATTTGATTCCTGTTAGGTAGGGTGGAAAGAACGGATGAATTCAAAAGTTCTTTTGAAAGTTTTTGGACAAGAAAGAACATTTAATGCAATGTTGCTTGGGGAAAGGAGGGGAGACTAGGCTCTGCCTGCCTGTACTGTGCACAAGTTTTTGATCGATAAAATAAATGTTGAAATTCGTTTACTAAGCGCTTTCTTCTTCTTCTCTTGCTTCTTCGTCAACTCATAAAAACTTTTTTTTACTTGACAGAAAAAAGTCCAATCCAAAAGGACACTACGTTTTGTTTCATTTCAGTTCAAATTGGAAAGATTGGAACTATGGATAAGTTGTTAAGTACATAGGATGCGAATTCAACTGTGAGTTAATGCTTCCTTGCATCTGTGATTTTAAATCAAAGAACACAAAAGATTTGCTTCCGCTTCATCATACGTACCAGAAGAATATTTGATGAGCTAAAATCAAGAGATTTCTAGTTTAGTTTTTAAATACTACTACAGAGTATAATCGTTGTGGATTTTGTACACCTGGTCTAGTCTTCTAGTCTGATTTATCCGGTTTCGGATTTACGGGTTCAGTTTGCTTTCACCATTGACTCTGTTCCTTGATCCTTGAAATTTAGTCCAGTCTAGTCTAGTTGGATGGATAGATGAAGCTAATTTTGGTAGAGGTAAAGACAGAGACGGGGGAGGATATAAACATAAGCTTGGATTTAATTTGTTACCTCGTTAATTGTAATGGGCGCTCCGTGGTTGTCTCTATAAATACAATCGTTAGGAATGTGACTTTAGTACTCGGATTTATATTAATTATATGCAACCACCGACTCTGATTGTTTGTCCTTTCCTTTCCTCTCGTCCCGTTCCCGTCCGTTCGTAAAATTAAATTAGCCAGTTTTCCTTGACTCTAATATGTAATAAACTCCATTACATCTAAGCAAGGAGCGTAATGCAAGTTAATTTGTAAAGAACACAAAAATCAAAATTGAAAATGCTGCATCTGAGGTTTAACCTAGTAGCGAGTGAGTGAATTGAATTTCTACCTGAGATGAGGTGTTGATAAATAAATAAGTAATATATTTGTAGTGGCATTTATTTCTTTGCTAAGCTGACACATAAAATTAAGAGAAGTGCAACATGAGTCCAATGGCAATGGCAATGTTGAGTTCAAGGTTGATTTGGCTTTGGCATTGGTTAGTTGAGTACAGCCCAATCGTTCGTTCATGAAGCAAGATGATGAGAATCTTACACTTTCCTTTTATACAAGTGAAAAATATTTTGACACGTTCGTTTTTTCCTTCACAAAGTGATTTCCCTTATTATGTACGCTCTGCCTGGTTCTCTGATATTAATTGGCAATTAATTCTCTAGGGCTCCAATTATCTGCCAACTAGGAAAAACATGGCCTTATGACATGAGAAACATGGGCAACTTAATACGTAAGGATGGATAGATAATACGTGGTCTCTTCTTAATCAATTCATTATTGATTCCTTATATAAACAGAATGCTGCTAGTAAGAACAAGTCTTGGCTCAAGCTTTATTTTATTTAACATTGTTATGTCCTTTTAGAGTGAAGGAGAAGATTGTCCATCTGTTGACTTGGCGTAGAAATGGAAATGACGGCTTACGAAACAAATTTCCTTTTAAGGATAATCAAAGAGTAAAACAGAACTCAGCTTCAACTTTTTTTTAGCTAACTGTTTAATTTTTAAAGTAATTTTGATAATTTTATTGCATAATCACCATGTGACTCAACCTATTAATGGGCCAAGAGGGCGATAATTAATCGCTAAGCTAACTACGTAGTGTCATTAGTTGGAAATTAACCATAGACATATGGTACCTTTTATTTTTGGCCAATTTTTCATGGCTTAACTTGAACATTACGTATTTACTACGTTATTTTGCTACTCCTTTGGACTTGGAGTGACAAAAGAGGGAATTAAAGTAGTTAACCTTCAATTTCTTGCTGCTAAGATTTAATGATGGGTTTGATGGACTAGGGCTAAACTAGACGTCCACCTAGAATATTTATTACTTACTACGTACTAAGTATATGTGGTCGCAAATGTTGAGATTAAAATGATTTGCTAGTTCTGTTAATTTTGACCGACGTTTGTCTCATTGTTTTGACTCGTTGATGATTATAAAATTAAAAATAAAACCAGCATGTATACTGCCTGTATGCAACTTTTCTTTGGCTCAAGTTGACAGAGACCCGCATGGCATGGCATGGAATCCCCTCACTTCATTTTCATTGTGTAGAAAACACCTTGAGTTTTTTTTTATTATGATGATGAAGGTGTATGGATAGGAAAGAGATGAGGAAGATAATATTATGTAGAAGGGGAAGTCAAAGCCAGAGCCAGCTTAGCTTAGCACCAACACCAGCACACTTTTTGTTATAATCCAACAAATGCAATGAAATGAAATGCTGTGAGATTTTGCCGTTGCGTTCCCCTTTTTTATTAATGTTAATCCTGTTCTCTTGAGTGAGAGAATTTTATTTGGCAATTATTATCTCCCTTGAGAGTTTATAGAAAGAAAAAAATTATTCAATTCAATTTTCGTTTCACATACACAAAATATGATGGTGAATTTACATAATAACCTTGACTTTTTAATTAGGAGAATTTATTGAGGGTTCGTGATCAAATTGACAGAAACTGAAATAATTTGAATTCAATGCTTCTATAAAGGCAAAACTTAAATTACAAGTGACGCCTGGATTGTTTACCATAATTTAAGCATTTACACCCTCGTAGACCTAATTTTCCATGCTAAATTACAACGGAAATAGTTCAAAAAGGGTTCAGCTGGGTTAGGTCTGATTTTATTTTAGAATTTGGTTCAAGCCCTTGGGTTGAAAGCTAAGGGCCCCACCCTTGAGCTTGACTGTTGTCCCTTTGCCTTTTAAGTCCCTCTTCTGCCTGCTNGTTGAAAGCTAAGGGCCCCACCCTTGAGCTTGACTGTTGTCCCTTTGCCTTTTAAGTCCCTCTTCTGCCTGCTCTTGCTCATTGCCTCCCCCATGGAGATAGATAACATTCAAGGGACTCTAGACAGTGATTTATGACAACTTGCACTTTACTAGCCCTTCAGTCCCTTCCAGTCATTATTATCCACCAACTAATAATATCAACCCTTGTTATATTTTTGCAAAACAATGGATAATTAAAAAATAAAGTAAGCTAGGGCTAAGGCTAAGGTGTCTGATTCAAAATAATATAATAGTAAGGTGGGAAAGAAGATCCCTTGAGTGGGAATAAGAAAGGAAATAATTCAGTCAGAGTCAGAGTGAGGTTTTATTGTCCAACACCACCTTTTATAATGAATGGAAAATCGATTTCAACAGAAACTTTTCTCTTTCAACTTTCTAGCTTCATTCAACTAGACACACACAGACAAAAAGCTTCTACACAATGAGTAATGGCAAATGGCAATAGCTACGTGTATGAATCTAAATTAGACGGAAAAACTAATCCAAAGTTTTGAGTTGAATTTGTTTTCTGAGAGATTGTGTGAACTTGCAATTTGTTTAATTAAGGATGAGATCAAAGTAAGGATGGGATGATTGTGTTGGTATTGACATCGTTTAATGAACTAATTAATTCAATTAAACCCCCACCAAAATCACGTATAAATACTAGAATAAAATTTAATTTCATTGCTACGTTACATATTCAATTTAATCTAAGTTTTTGTTATTGTATATTTTGCAGGATGAGGTGTTGGCGTTACAAGATAAAGTTATCATTCGAGCCTTGGATTTGTCATCATGGTTGGTGAGCGAGTCAGATTGGGATTGGGGTTTCCTCACCCCTGGCTCTCCCCAAGGAAAGTCATTCACGACCCCGTTGGCCAAATCATTCCAAAGTGATAAGTTTCAGAAAAAGGACAAAATTTATGATTTCGTTGAACCAGGTAAAAACTACAAACTTCCTTCTTTTTAACCTTTGGCGTCGAGTTTTACTTTACTTACGTTTATTCAACCTCAACCCAAATATAACCCGGATGCACAAAAAGGGACTCTTTTAAGTTTTGTTTTTTCTGAAGAATATAGACACAAATTGTAGCTCATGGTCATAAGTACTTTCATTTGGAAAACTTACTTTATCCTGTCAACTAATGTTTATCAGTTATACAGGCATTTTATATATAGGGTCATGTCATGTCCTGACAAGAGGTCACATTATGTCTGCGGGTTAACTTTCAGAGTGAATGAGTCTAAAATAAAACTTATTACATTAAATTCATTCATTTTCCTGAATATTCAATGACTAGTCATTTTTATATCGGGAAAACATGGAATGTCCAGAATTCATTATAAATATTTTATACAGTCAGAACCTAGCTAGCTAAGATTCTCAAGGAATATAATTTAAGAGTTCCGGATTCCAGTTAAAATTAAACTTGTGAGTATGACTGTCGTCGTTTTAGTTTTAGGTACAGTGACTAGGGTGGTTAAAAGATTAGAAGAGCAGAAGAGGGTTGTTTTAATCTGTCATGGCCAAAGTTTGTTGATATTTTATTTGAAGTTTTTTTTATATTGGACACCAGAGCTTAGGTTTAGCTTACTACTAAGAATTAAGTCACAGAACTGGAACTACTACAAATATGGGTGCGTTAATGTTAGTGCATTACATTGCGTACATGAGGGAGACCTTAATAAGTTTTTATTGGATGGAGGGGTGACACGTC
>WJEZ01000212.1:0-37007 GCA_009869925.1 Thalassaphorura encarpata
TGATTCGATTGAACTGCCACATGTATTTTATTCAGCGGCTTTAGCGGCAGCAGCTGCTGCTGCAAAACATGAGGAAGAAGAGGAATCAGATTTAGATCAGACTGAATCGGAAGACACAGAAGATGAGGATGTGGGTCCAAAGAGTACGAAGACAGAGGAACCTAGAAAGTCGCTGTTAAAAGAGAAATACGATATATTAAATCGGGATGAACTTGTTGAATTCATCAAAACTTTTAGACCGCCAGATATAGAATTATTCAATGTCGGACTTGTGGGGTACCCTAACGTAGGAAAATCCTCTACTATCAATTCCCTTATGTCAAATAAGAAAACATCTGTTTCAGCAACACCAGGGAAAACTAAACATTTTCAGGTTAGTTAGTTTAATGACTGTTTTTCCTGGAATTGTTTCTAATAACTTCTACTTCTGAAATAGACACTATTCTTGGAGGAGGATTTGATGCTCTGTGATTGTCCTGGACTCGTAATGCCTTCTTACGGGGGCGCTAAAGGGGAAATGGTGCTTGGAGGAATTTTACCAGTAGATCAACTCACAGAATTCTCTGGGCCTACTAAGATATTAGCCCAAAGAATTCCCAGACAAATTTTGGAGTATAAATATGGAGTTACGCTTCCAGCCCAATTTAATCACGATGATCTTTTGAATGCCTATGCATGTAAGAATCAACGATGCCTATTTTAATTGTGACATATATTCTAACCAATAACTCCTTGCTACAGCCATTAGAGGATTCATGACAGTCCGTGGGCTACCAGACTGTGCACGGGCTGCTCGAATTATCCTTAAAGATTATGTAACTGGAAAACTTAATTATTGCCATGCTCCACCAAATTTTTCCCAAGAAGTATTCCAACCAAAGGATTATTCAGGATTTGCATCCTCAGCAATTCTGAAAGGAGATGGCATAAAACGTGTTGATGTTTTACACGATGATGATCCAACCGATCGGACGGTGACCAAGGTAGGAAAATCAGCACACTTAATGTAGTTTATGTTTAGAGGAATTATTTTGTTTTTTCTTTGTAGCCCACAACTATGAGACAACCGAATTTGGAGAGATCACTGGATAATCAATTTTTTGCACCAGTTCAGTCAACTGCACATTTCAAAGGGAAACAATATATAAAATCCGGTTTAACATCCGCAAGTTCTTCAAGGTACAAATTACAATATTTTATTGACTTCCAGTATTTCCTCAGCACTTGTCTAATAACGTACTTACTCTTATTTTAATTACTACTTCAGCACTGTTCCTGTTGATAAACCTTGGAAAAAACACAACAATAAGAACAAGAGGGAAAAATTGCGTATAACTTATCGACATTTGGATGTTGATTAAGTTCTGGAAGGCATTGTGAAACTCTTGACCTTATGATAGGAGTACGACATGGACTGTGACGATTGAGCCACGAAAAGAACTTTTCAATAGAAAAGAATGCAATGAAGAATGTTTCGTCCTACTTTCGCCTCAAATTCCAGGAGCAGTTCGTCAATTTCATTATCCAAATCATCAGCTGATGAAAGCTGAAATAAAACATAAAGCACTTTTACAATTTCTGTTAAACATAATTCATTTAAACTACACTAATATTTTTATGCTTAAAGTAACTCGAATAAAACTATAAGCAGATTCATATTCTCAAGACGTTATTATTTTACCATGTTAACTAGTTCACAAATGAGAAAGGCTCCAATGGTGGCCTCTTCGTGGTTATCTTGAATGTCAATGTTAATGACATGGACAGGAATGTTGTCTTCTGGAGTTTTTGAGTCCAAATCTATTATTATAAATATTTTATTAGCAAAATTCACTGTTGAACAGTTTTGAAATAGGTCACTGGGACTTACATTCAACGACTTGGTCATAAACTCGCTCCTCGCAACTTATAATTAGGTCAAATCTCTCCCGATTCAATTGGAATTTTTCTGGTTTAGGTTTCAGACGGCGATTTCTATCCAGCATATGCAAAAGGCCATTCTGCGTATACCTGTCAAAAATAGATAGACGATTGCTTTAAGTTAAACTGCGCATATTGCTACATTGTTTTGAACTTACAGAGATTTATCCTTAGTAAGCAAATCCTGATAAATGTATTCATAGGTCGTTCCAAATTCATAAACGTTGGGTTTGTCTGGAGCAGCTCCCGGCAATTTGACCTTGTCCCCGGTATCCAAAGGATTCAACATTGTAACCCTTTTTAGCCAAGAATCCATGTGCTTCCATACTTCGATTCATGTTACTGGAACACACGACTCCAATTTTCATTTCATCGGTCACACCCATTTTGTCCTTTTACTTTCTTAACCTTACTCAATTTGTTAATGACAAGAAATGCGTAAAAGACGAAATAAAAATTGAGCTTGCCCGTACGGACGAACTTTCACCACAACTACGAATTTCGCATTGGAGTGAAATGCAAGTGCAGGATTTAGCCCTAGTAAGATTGACTATCCGACAAATCCGTTTTTTTCTTAGTGCTTTCCTTTTCGCTTTTGTTAATCCTAACGCTTATGACAATTTCACTTCAACTAAAATGAGACCAACAAAATAATTATTGATAAATAAATCACACTTTATTATCAGTGGATGACAGATAAAAATAACACCCTAAATTGTAATCGTGACCTTTCACCTAACCCTTGGTCCCAAATATAAATCATCCAATTGTCTGATCTCCTCATTCAATTTTTCATCATCAATATGAACTGGGGTTGCAGTAGGAAAAAGAGGGTACAACAAAGGTTGACGAAATGATGAAAATATCGGCAGTGGTTTTTCCAAACCATCCCCTAGAGTCCTTTGACCATGTCCCAGATGCATTGGGTCAAAATTATATGGATGCAAATGATCTCCTGAACTTCCGATCATTCCGGGTAAAGAAACAGTAGCCTTGAGGCATCCAGGGCAAAGAAGTTGACTCCGGAGTTTCTCAAAGAATTCTTTCTCCCGTAAAATTTCCATTTTCTCCCGTAATATATTTTCTTGTTGCAGCCTTATATTGTCCTCGATTGAGCGGAGAGATTCCTTTTGTCGGATACGATCCTTTTCAACTTCATTTTGTTGACGAAGTATTTCTCCACCAAGGCGGAAATTTTCTTGTCTCGCAGTTTCTANTGAGCGGAGAGATTCCTTTTGTCGGATACGATCCTTTTCAACTTCATTTTGTTGACGAAGTATTTCTCCACCAAGGCGGAAATTTTCTTGTCTCGCAGTTTCTACTTCCTGAATAGAAGAGAAAATCAAATTAAGAACTATAGCCTAGACCAGAACATCGTTTTTTAATTGATTGTACCTTATGAAGTTCCTCGGCATCAGCTAATTTGTTCTTAAGACTGATTTCTAAATCATTTATTCTTGAACGTTCCTTTTGGATTTCTCGCCTTTCCTGTTCAGCTGCAATTTTTTCTTCCATTAATTTTCTCTTCTCCACATTGATTTGGGCCATGGACTCGGACAATGATTTTCTTTCCTCTTTCAACAATTGAATTTCCAATATCAGTTTGACTCTGAATCAACGATCCACCATTCGCAGCATTAGGGTTGGATTGAGCATTAATCAAATTCCTAGTGAATTGGACTTGGAGCCAATGATTGAGATCTTGGATATGTTGGGACATCTGTTTTTGCTCTGATTCAAGCTCGGTTTGCGATTTCTAATGAAAAAGGTCAAAAATCAGCATTGATAGCAAAGTTTTTGCTCAATATTCGACAGAATTACCCGTATCATTGCATTTTTATTCTCCAACTCTGAGCTAAATCGATGTAAATCTTCTCGAAACTCTTTGATTTGGGCAAATGATTTGTCTTTTTGGGTTGGGTGTTGAGAAATTGCGGTTAGGATTTTTTTACCCATACTTTCTCCAACTTTCTTTTGCACTTCGGATAATTTTAAGACAACTGATCCTAAAGACTTCGCTGTCTCTGTATGTTTTCAAAGACAAATAGCATTAGCTAAATAAATTGAATTATGAAATGACATAGTTCTTAAAACAAATTACCATCGACCACAGAATTTCCAAACTTGACAATATCCTTTCTCCTCTTGCGTTCTAATTTATCAAGCTCTCGATGCATTTCAGGACGTAAAACCTCAAGAGCAGCTAGACCATTCCCATTCCCAGGCCGCTTCTCAAGTTTTTCTTCCAAGATTCCCATTAGAGAATTTTCAATTTTATGAAATTGAGATTGAATGGCTTGACTTACTCCCTTGAGCAATTGTTCTTGTATAAGCTCTGGCGATGCATCATGCTGCATAGTTATTAAGTCCATTTTATTTTGCAAGCTTTTCATTTGTTCAGCCAATACTGAGATTTCGCTGGAGACGTTGGACTGTTCTTGAATTCTGACTCCTTGCCGTTTATTTTCAGCTTCTTGCAACTGACTCTGAGAAAAATTATGTTCCATTTGTAATTTTGTACGTATACTTTGAAAATTCAACCATTTTACCTTTAGTCTCTCCACTCTTGTCTCGTATTCATTATGAATTAGTCGAATTTCTTCCCTGAGCATATCTTCCTTTCGAACATGGCATTGTGTTTGGCAAGCCATTTGTTCCGAGTAGGAATTTTTCGAGAAGATCCAATTGATTTGTGTAAAGTGTTTTTAAACTTGAGCTCATCGCTTTGAGTTCATCCTCGTCAATCAAATGACTCGCGACTTGGAGTGTTGCGAAAGATTTTTTCTCCGCTGAATTGCTGGCGCTAGGTATTGATGCTATTCCGGGTCTCTTCACAACTTTTTTTCGGACTGGAGCTGCTGACCCAAGCTGGTGATCTTCAGGGTCTGGGACAACAGATTCCTCAGTTACTGGCAGAGGATTAGACGATATTTCTGATTTGGCTGTACCAAAGAGCGACTGAAGGAAAGAATTTTTCTCCATATCATTTGGTGGATTGGCAAGGGCAGAAGGGTTAGGATTTCTAACAACAGGATTTGTGGGAGCTCTAACAGGAGGTGAGGGTGGCTTTGTGTTACTAGCTCCAAACATATCCTCAAAACTGCTTAGACCCTTTGTCAATTTATCTTCAAATGATCCAAACTGATCTGGTGGGGTCGAAGGCACTGGTGGAATTTTTTTAGCTCCGTACAATTTTGCCATAAAATTATCCGTATCTGTGTCTCCAGCTCCAGCCGTCGATCTTAATGGCTTCTCAGCCTTTCGTCTTGTCTGACTAGGGCCAGGGCCTGGACCACCACTGCTACTGGTCCCAAGTCTCAGTGATTTCATGAGATCATCTTCCTCATCAGGATTTCCAAGGCCTAGCCAATCTGATGCATCATTTTTAGTAGGCAAAGGGTTTGTTTGAATTAATTTGCCTTTGTCTGTAGGGGCTTTAGCATTGGTCGATGATTTAGAATCTACAACTGCGGGAGCAGGACGGTTTGTTTTATTTGGATCCTCTCCAGAGAAAAGACTTGTCAGAAGACTATTTCCCTTGGGCTCATTTTGTAATGAACTAGGAAACGTTCGGTTAATTTTTGAAGTAGATGGATTTTCAGGGGCCATGATCCTTGAGCGAGTAGGGTTAATCTACAAATGAACAAACACAGAATAGTTGAAACGACTAGTTTTACGCTCTAATTTATGATGAAACAAATAACATTTATTCCCAGGCATTTCAACTGCTAACTGAAATTGTAATGTGTTATTTTTCGGTGAACCTTTGATTCATGCTAACTTTTGTTGAGTTTGAATTTTGAATGGCTTACCTGTTGCCTTTGGCCAGATTTCGCCGAATTTTCCCTCTCAGGTGGTCGATCTTCCTTATTCCCTGGATTTTTCCCTAGTTCAGAATTCGCAGATCTTGTATTGCCTTTTTCAGGTTGCTGAATTCGAGTACAAAATCAAACATTATAGGTCAATGGCAAATCATGCATTCAGTCAGTATAATTAAAATATTCTAGGATGAAACCAATGCTGGGTTTACCTTGCCTTCATCCGAATCCCATTTCTCATCCTCAACTACTTTCTTCTCAACTTTCCGAGTTTCTTCACCTCGGGATTGCATCTTAATATCCTCGAGGTCCTTAATTTCCACGAAATATGCAAATTAAATTCTATTCAAGATTACCTGGATACGATATGACGGAAGTCATAGCATTCTCAAATTACCTGCAAGATCTTACTAATATCGTCGTCTGAGTTATCGCCTTCTGACATTGTAAACAAAATTTAAATTTTTAAATCACGTTTTTGTAATTGAAAATTCTTAAGATGAAGATTCTAAAAAATGATTTTACTGTGTGCGAGACTTGGGCCTGCAAATATGAAATTACGCACTTGTGTACGCTAAAAGTGAACAGAACAGGTGTTTCCGGGTATTTGCGTTCAGCAGCGTATCCAAAACAAAAAGCACAATAATCGATCAATGAAAACTATTAAGCGTTGAGGATTTTAACCCCGCATGTCGTACGCAATAGATTGAACCAAATTATGCATGTCATTTCTTAATTTCCTATTGTTGATGTTTGAAACAGGAGTTTCTATAAACTACGTTATTGAGAATTAAGCCGCTTGCAAATGATCAATGACGAGCTCAATGCCTTATTGGAGCATTTCAACTCAAGGCATTTCCTTGAGTTGCTTAATTTACTCATCGGTGCATGACAGGAGTCAAGACTTGAGCCACCACGGAAATCACGGGCTGAAAGCTAATTAATTAATTACAAATATTAAATATTTATTTAGTTCACTTAACCTCTCGGTGCACGTACTTGTGTTTACAATAGTCTCCTTCACTTTCTTTGCAAACCAAATTGAAGATGACTCGGATATGTACAATGCTTTAAAATTTGAATCCACTTGTCAAATTAAGTGTGTCCGTCAAATCCAATGACAGGGAGAGATTACTCAAGCAAAGTAATGGCTCATTTTAATTATTATTCCATTTATGCCCTTTCTTTACATAATCAAGTCGAGTGCACCTGTGCATGTCCTGTGCCTTGTGCCCTCACTCTGCAGGAGTCCATTAAATAAACAGGTTCCCCGTCCTGAGTCCCAGAATGTGTAAAACAAATTGGGACAAAAGAAAGGAATTGAATAAATAAAATGGTTTATTTATTCAAAAAAATTATTATATGGCCTGATTGACATTGTCCCTATCCGTAGTAGTCCTTTTTTGCTGAGTTTTCTTAACTTGTACCTGGACTATGAATAAATAAAAAGACCACATCGTGCTCTAATCTTGGTTAGTGCTGTTGTTCCGTCCGACGAGTCTTTACAGTAGTAGAATCTATTTTTTTTAAAATGAGAGTAGCCATTGCATTTTCTGTGTTCATAATTTTGGGAATTGTATTGTGCGTACAAGGAGCCAAGAATCGCCGCAGCTATCCCATTACACTCCCAGGATTTCACCGAGGAGCCCACGGAGTCAGTTCTGGAGATGTCATAATTTTGGACGATAAACGAATCAAAATCAAAAAGTTTCGCTACGATGGCTCAGCCCCAGATGTTTTCTTTTGGGTAGGAACTGGATCACGTCCAAACAAGGATGGAAGACAAATTCAGAATGAAAAAGGGTCATCAGATAGGTTGGAGGGTTATGAAGGAAAGGATATTGAGCTTGAGCTACCTAATGGGGTCACAATCAATGACATTGATTGGCTTTCCATTTGGTGCAGAAGATATGCCACGAATTTTGGCCATGTGCTGATTCCCAAGAACTAAAAGCCGAAATTCCCAGCTACAGAAAGGTAACAATAACAATCTTGATTCTGAACAATTTTTTGGGATTTTTGAATTCGGTTTAATTCTCATCAATCGCTACATATCTGAGTTAACTTGTAGACTAATTTTAAATTTTAAATTTTTTGTCAGAGGTGACGGATAATATTATTAATTCTGAAAATGTCTGTATCTCTAGTCTAAGCCGTGGACTGTCCAAAGAACTACACCGATGATGATCAGCCGCAATCAGAAGTCAAGGCTTAAAATATTTACCAATTTGTAATATCTCTGAACTTGAATAAATGATAAGACCTAAACATTCATATACCTCGTGTGTCTAATATTTCATTATACAATTTCTCTTTAATAACACAATTAAGTTTATTTAGCGAGCTTTGGACATTTTGAAAATATAAACTTTGTATATGTTATACGAACTATACTGTAATTTCCAAAATTTGAAAATAGATCAACAAACAGGTCACAGTCACACTTGATTTTTCTGCTCTGCCCGCTCAGCCCATTTCCTTTTGACTTCCCTAGCCACCTCAGGATCAAAATGACTTTGTTCGGTTCTGCTGATTTGATGAAGAAATTCACGCTCTCGCCCACGAACTAAAGCTTTTGTGTACATGAGGGATTTTAAGGGTAACTTTGCATGTTCCTGGACTAATTTCCAACTTTCCTCTTGAAACGTTGCGTTAGGGAAGACACGACTAACCAATCCACATTGATAATGCCTCCTCCGCAGTGATTTTATTATTCATCAGGAGAACACTATTAGCCTGAGCGTAGCCCATTATTCTGGGGAAAGTGTAGGTGGAGCAAAATTCTGGGGGAACTCCGAACTCGGTGAACCTAGTGTTGAAAGTCGCTGCATCACTGCAATAAACTGTATCCATGAGTCCTAACCTAAAATTAGGAAAAAATTGTTAATTTATACTAATTTCTGACCTAATGTATATCTATATATTATACATTGTCACTCCAAACCCTACGGACGGACCATTGACCAATGCTACCAAGGGTTTCTCACAATTCATGACAGCTGCTGCAAAGATGGAAAATCCAGACTTTCTTTTCTTTTTCTCTCCCATTGACAATGGTTCTTGTTTCGAAGGGGCTTCCCCATCAGGTTTCTTTGGAGGTCCACTAAATCCACCACTACTCAGATCCATGCCTGAAGTAAAATATTCTCCCGTTCCTCTTAGCACCACGATATTTGTATTCTCATCCTCATTGCTCTCAAGAAGAGCTTGAGTAAAAATCAGAGCCATTTGAAGGGTCAAAGCATTTTTCTTATGAGGACGATTGAATGTTATACTTCTGACACCATTTTCAACTTTTACAACCATGTCTTCTGATAACCTTCCTTCTGAAGTAGAAAAGAGCCTTCGTGGTCCAGGACTGTGTTGCTGAATTCCTAGAATTTTAATTACACCATAAAATATTGACATTATTACTTAAAATTAAATTGCCTAAAAATTATTCTTTATGAGAAATAAGTTTACTTACGGTCATGTCTAGCTCCAGCAATTGAAATCATCAGAGATTCTCTGAACGCATTCGGCTGTAGCAGCGGATTTAGACGCTGACAGCTGAAGCCAAGCCGAACAAGATTCATATTGCTTGCTAAAAAATATACAAAACTTACTTAAAAAGTGTAATACAGAATTTTCACCTTAATCTTAAGCGAAATGACGGAGGCTGGGTTGAATTTGATTAACATTGTCAATGAAGTATTTTACCTTCCCCGGCTAAACCAGACAAGCTGATGTTGAATTTTTTAAAAGTAAGTATCACCCTTCTGGAATCTTTTCAGTTTCAATTATCCCTGCCTATATTTCCTCTTTCCTACTTGTTATTGTTTGCAAGAAATTTTTGTTGAATGCGAAGACTGAAGGGAAAGAATGGGATTTGAAATGAAATGCTGAGCTCCCGGCAAATATACAAGTTAAGTTATTCTCACTTCTCACACGAGAAGGAATGCGAATGCACGACAATAACATAACCCTATCAAAACACAACCTTTTACCCGAGACTCTCACTGGTCAAAGTCTAAACTTCAAAGTTCAGGTTTTTGTTTAAATTCTCAATTTCTAATCATCCAAAGATATCTAATGTATTGGATATTTACTAATTACCAATCTTTGTCAAGAAATTACATACCACTGCTCTATTTTTACTGCATTCCATTGCAATTGCTATTTATTTGATTTAAGACATTGTAATCAAGATACATTCTAATTGTTGGGTAGGCCCTTTCTTATTCAAAGTTTTTAAGAACTTTCAAAAGTTTACAAGTTTGTGTGTAGTCAATCTACACAATGCTCTAGTTCACATTTTCACAACTCGTAATAATTAATTCATTTCTAATTACACAAGTCAATAAAACTGTTCCCTCCACTTTAAAAAGTGTCTAACAAAAGCTGACATGCAATTGCAATCCATGCTTTAATCTTCTCACGTGCTTTTGGAAGAATGTATTTTCATTGAAATACATTTTTAAAATTAGTTGTAGTGATGCATAATTGTTAATCTTCTTCATCTTCATCGCTCCTTCCCTCTGGTTTGTCCACTTGAATGGAAGGAACAATATTCGACCTTGACCCGTGTTGGAATCCTACACTAGCTTCCCTTTCAGGGATAATATCCTCATTTGTGGTGGTTGATGGAGAAGGTGTTTCAGAGGCCCCCTCCTCAGGCTCTGATGAGATCCTCTTTTTCTTATTTGGGCTATCTTCGTCTTCCTCATCCGTTTTCTCCACTGGTTCCTCTTCTGAGTCATCAAATTCACTACTGTCAATTTCTTCTCGCTTATGCTTCACTGTGAATCCAGTAGATCCAGAGGCACCTGAGTATCCACCACCTGAGCTGGAAGATTGTTGGATGAGATTTTGAGTTTGAGAGGATGTTGGATACAAAGGCTCAGGAGGAGCAACAGCAGCACCTGGATTTGCAGCTTCATAAGCCATAAGGGCACGGACTCGACACATGAGTGCACTGCAGAGAACTTCTGCATCAGCAGCTGAGGACTAATCAAAGAATTTAGAATTAAATTAAAATTTATTCTCCACATGTATTTTTCTTAATACATAATCCGTAAATATAAATTCTTACCTGAACAACAAATATTCTAATAGTTCCATTGTCATTCCCAGTGAACCGAACAGATTTCTCAGAAGGCCTTTCAACTTTCATTCCAGACCACACATTTGTATTCAGCATGAGACGAAGGGAGCCCTTAGTACGTACAATAAGTCTCGACTGCATTGGCCGTGCTGGAACATCCTCTTCTCCATCGTAACCCTCATGTGCCACTGTACTTCCACAGCCACTACCACGCGGAGACGACTCCTTCCTGGCAGGTGGTTCACCTCCAGAGACTCTGTCATTAAGTCTTAATTGCCCTTGACCTCTCTCAATCCAAGTAGATGTTGTCCCATCATATACAAAAAGCTTACAACTAGTCTGTTCAACAAAATTATGAATTATTAACTAAATACTCTGGGAAATGAATTCTGTCAAAACTGACCTGTAAAACGTTGGATTCATTTTCTTCTCCAGTCGTGGTCATTTGCTCACTTAGTTTTCGTTTTCGATCTCCTATGGTAGATGAGCTAGCAAAACAGACTTCAGGAGCCGAGCTACTTATACTGGTTCCTTGGAAGTGACCATCTTGAGTCGAGGAATGTACAATGGCTCCAGCCCCTTCTCCATCCTCGGAAGCCCCATAGGAAGCAATATTTGAAAGTAAATCAACCGAAGTTGATGTTGAGGAGACTCCATTCGGCAGGTGCGAATGATTTTCGGGACTCCTTCCTGATGTCGAAGCCTAGAAATGCACAAAAATACGAAAATCATAAAAATAATTACGGTACAAGTTTCCTTACCAAATAATGTAATTTATCTTACCCCCACAACTCGATCGCTTATGTTGGATCCAAACACAAAACCCACGCTGTTACTCTCAGCAGTCGTTCCTTTTCCTGTTGATGTTTGGGTCGGAGGACTTACTGATTGAGAAAAGGCAGAACCAACTGACGATGTAATGCTCCGGAACAAACTTGGTTGAGCGCCGCCATCATCACTTCCTCCGACTCCGATGGCACTTGATGCAAAGCTAGTGTTGTTTTGAGTTGGAATGGAAAACTTTGCTGTTGCTTCTGAGGAGATCGTCGTACTCGTGGATGGTTGTTGCCGAAGATTTAGAATTGGAGATTCTCCTTGTGTCGAGTCAATTTTCCTTGCTAAATTCCGAGCCTGGAAGAGAAACCAAACAAAATTATTTCACATTTCTGAGGTTAGACCTTATAAAGTGAGAAAAAACCTCTACCTCTGAATTATCTGAAGATGTACATGCGTAATGCACATTTGAGAGTTTGGATTGTCTCAAAATGTTATTAGTTGTCCCTACATTCATTACAGCACTGCTGGATTCGACGAATGAAGTCGTCGTTGTGATGGCCACATCGTCTCCACTCCCACCACTGGCTGAATTCGAACCACTGAATAACTGACCTTTACTCGCAGCAACAAATTCATCTTGCTTGCTTCCAAATACAGAGTTAGAGTTGAAAGGGTTGTTATGAATTGATGAAGACGACACCGCCGAGTTGCTGCTGGAGCTGCTGGTAGTGTTGCCGAAAGGGTTTCGTACTGCTGAAAATGAGGATCCTAAGCCTGAGGGAGCAAAGCAAGAGGCTGCTAACAGACTTGAAGGCCTGAGAATGCATTTCTCTTCATTCGTTGCCGCAGATGGAGCAAATGGCATTGGATTTCTTGAACTTCCTGTATGGTCTTGTTGGTAATGGGGAGGAGCAACGGGGAAAGTAGAGGGAAATGGTCCGCTTGGATGAGGTCTTGCGACCGCAAACGGATTTGGAGTCGGATTTCCAAAAGAAAATGGTGCTGGTGATGAAGATGGGGAAAATTGACTACCTCCTCCTACTACACCATTCGAGCTACACAAAGTTCTTCCGAAAGGAGTAAATATACTCGGGCGCGTGTACCTGGAATAGTAAGAGATAACAAATAAGAATCCAGAGACAATCAATCCAATGTAATAATTACTTATTAAACGATGACCCAGAGGTCGGAAAACTTGGGCGTGAGTCACTCAATACTCTTCTCTCAAAAGGCCCCTCATGGGGTAAAGAGTTTTTATCATCGCGTTGAGAATGAGGGCGTTCCTCGAAGTTGTAGCCGTCTGAGGAAGAACTGTTGGAAGTTGTGACTCTCTCTCCACTTTTAGGGCTACTATTATCTTCCACATCAGCATCCTCTGTCGTACTGTTTAGTCCAGTGCTAGTTGGACTGCAACCAATGTCCCCATCCCCAGTTCCCGTCATAGAGTCCGTCGTAGTATTGGCTGATGAAACAGGTTCGGGTACAGCCAGGACTTCATTATTAGAGTTGGATCTGGAAGATTCGTCATCCTCGTCCTCAGTTGTAGTTGTAGTTACAACTCCTCTCTGTACTTTCTCCGACGTAAAGGTCACCGTCGGGTTCAATGAGGATGATGAGTCATCATCTTCCATCGTTTCAGTTTAATATGCTTAGGATAACCTGAAAACAAAACCATAAACGAAAATATGATTATAACTTAACTTCTTATTCATATTTTGTGGAATCTAATCCAGAAATCCTTGAAGCAATTAATATAAACAGTACAGTACAATCTTACCCAATAGAAAAATGACTGGAACTGGACAAGCAAGAATGGCCAGAAAAAGTTAATCTTTGTAAAAAAAATTAGTACTTCGGGTTATGAACAAAAGTATAAAACCTCGTCGGTTGTTCCTCACACGTTAAATTTTTTCGTGATTTGATTTGACTGAGAATTTTGTGATGGATGTTGTGTTGTAAGAAGTGATGATAAAAAGTTTGACTGACGTGATCCGGATTTTTGTAAGGTTTTGATTTTGCGAGGCTGAAGCTGAAGGGTTGAATAAAAGCGCGGAGTTGAGTTTGGGTGCAAAAACCTCTCAATGGTGAGTCGCGTTCTTTCTTTCTCAGCATTTGGATTTGGACATCTAAAAAGTTGAGATGGACTAGCTCCAGATGGCTATGCACGCATTCACTTTCACTTTCACACTTTTCTCTCAATACAAAATTGAAGTAGTAAAAGTGCATTGGTATTTCATTTCGAATTTTTCTTGTCCATTCTACCGATATTTTCAAGATGAAATCGATATTAGTATCGACTGTCGCTCTGTTTTACTATGCTGGGTCTTGAGAGATTCATTCTTGAAGAAAGTTTAAGATTTAGGAAACTCGTATTAGGAATAGGAACCAATCATTTTCACTCTTTCAATTCAAGCTCTTTAGAATCTTGAGATTTCTCTAGTTGCTGGGATTTGACCAAAAAAAACTAACTACGTGCTATCCTTCATTTGCTACTTTAATGCAAAATGTTGACCAGTAAGTAATCTGACACGAATTTGGAGGTTTCAAATCGAAATTATATAGAAACTAGCTTAGAAATGAGATTTTCTGAAACATTCCGACTGATTCTTTTAATGAGTGCCTGCCGATTTAACGTAGGACAAAGTTGGGGCGCCGAAGCTGTGGTCACAAAAATGTGTCTTTGACTAAAAGAATATTTATTGCCCTTCCAGCGATAGAGAATAATGAAATGTTATTTATCCTTCTTTTCTTCTGGAGATGCGGCGTTTGTGGGGTCAGACTCTCCTTCATTTTTGGTGTCACCTTCACCAGTCGGCGATTCAGTATTTGCACCGGACCATGACTCCATTGCTTCCATTGTTTTAATAACTCCGATAACGACTGCACCCACGAGAAGAGATGCAACAGTAATGGCAACAACTACAACCAGCCAAACAACGAATCCGGCACCCAAGATAAGTCCTGTGTAGAATAAAATGAAACAATGACTACTGTGGAAATGCCAACTTGCAATTACTGAAATGCCACTACTAACCTTGAAGTAACAAAAATATGAGGAAACCAACTCCAAATCCAACCAATGCCAGAGCCAAGTAAATGACAGTAGGAATCAGAATCAATCCAACAACAATAGCCACAAAAATCATAAGGACTTTATGTTTCCTGAAGTATTCTTTATATGGTTCAATAAATGATTCCACATAATTTCTGACTAGAGGCACTGTAAAAACAATATATAATTTTTACGAAGCTCTTTCTTACACAATACTTTACCTTACCGAGATTCGTTGCACTCGTTTTCACAAAATCAACAACTTTCTCCCATTTTAAATTCTTGACCATGCTCAAAATTCCTTGAAATGCTTGAGAAGCGACGGCAGTTGACACATCGTCAACGACTTCAGAAACTCCCGTTGCATCAAGGACCGAATCCACGGGCAGAACATTTCCCAACTCCACAACAGGTAATCCTGTAACACCCCCAACAGCTCCAGTCAAAGTTGCGAACATTTTGATCTTAAATTCTTAATTGGGGTGATTGAGTGGTGTTTTTTTAAAGTTTCAAAGGCTTATTTTTTCCAGGATTCACTCGGCGAAACAAATGATTTTTAATAAGCCAGACTTAGGTGTTTTTAATACATTTATCAAGGTTAGCTTTAATCTTCAAAAGATATTCCAGCTCCGAGCACCACCCTTTGCGGTTTCTTTTTCTTTGTGACAAAGCCGGTATGCCGGTTTTGGTCAGCATTATCGGAAACTCTGCATTTTTTTCTCTATCGCCAATCACAATCAACTACTTAAACCAACAAAATTACGTCCCCAACTTTGTGGTCCTAAATGCCTGCTAGTTCGCCCAACAGGTCCATAAGCCTAACGTGTAATTTATCTCGAATTAGATCTTGCCACTAGTACCTGGAGAAAAGCTTACCTCAATTTCTCATTTCCTGGATTCCCAAAAGTTGGGACGTTACTCTCTTCTGCTTTCACTAACAAATTAATTAAACCCTGTAGCTATAAAGATGAAACTATACAACTTGTGGACGAAATAAATTCTTGATGAATGCAATCCTATCATTAACTGCATCTTTGATGTAAAAGGAAAACTGCATTTCTCTGAGTTACATTTACATATCTCATGAATTTTATCCCAGAATCTGAAATTAATAATTCTCTAGCTGAATAAGAAAATTGGTACTCATTACAAGAATTTTATGTCATATTTTTCCTTTGCTACATTTATAGCATGCACATTTCGTATCATATTTAGAAGCGTAATATTAGTTAAATTTTCCATTACAGGCGAAGACGAATTACCCATACTTCCCTACACTGGAGCGATAATATTCCCAAATTGGATTGAATCGTGTGCAAGCAGCCAATCCAGCGCAACGCTGGGTCCAATTCTACGCCTCCAAAGCTCAAGTCGAATTCTCAACATCAACCGACCCCGACTAAATACACACGAAGAAAAAACTCATCTTTCTGTATTACTGTTGCCGTTGCATCGCATCATCGCATGCAGGAAATTCTAACGACGACAAGTTTCAGCTTCAGTTCAATTTTTATTCTCAACCCTTTTCATTCTTTCTGCCTTCTGTTAATAAGCATAAGTGTTAGGCAAAGGCAAGGCTATAAGCTGAACGAATAACATTGGACAAGTTTTTCGTCCGTTCCTTCTTATCTACACGATTAAATATCAGTATGCTAAGCTGTAAGCTTTAGCTACTTTTACTACTGATGGTGATTACATGTACTGTGCTCAGCAATTGCAATAGCAATGCTAATGCTAATGAATGTAGCAGAGCTAGAGTACTCAGCTACTTTACTGACTTGGCTAACGAAAATAAATCGAAAGGGAAGAACAGCACAGAGAGAACAGTTAGCAGTTAGCAGTATGAGTGTAGAAAAAATGAAATGCTCATGAATGACCCCAGGGTGTAAAGAGTGATGGTCATAGCCATAGTCAGTCATAATAATGTGCTGTAAATGTGACGATGACGATGACGATGACGAAGGTTAGAAAATCTGTCGGTCTCGAAATGAAATGAGAAAAGCACAGAGTAATATGTTGTATGTTTCGCAATCCTAATTCTCATTCACATTGAGTTTTTCTTTCATTCCGTTGTCTATTCTCTGTACGACGAAATGCGAAATGGATGAAAATGCGATCATCAGCAAATTAAGTTTTGCAGTTTCAGTGAAGTTGAAGTTTAGCTTTTAGCACGCACGCAATTTTTCTGCAAATACGCTAACATTGCACATCCGGCCGAAATAATTTGACAAACTGGCTTTTCTCAGTATCTATACTATAGTCAGCCAGCCGAGCCAGCGTCTCACGCAATTATAGGGAAACAACGGGTATCAAAATTGCGCTTCAAGCTGGCTGCACCCGCCTGCCAAAATTTCGAAATTCGTTAAGTTTTGGCAAATATTTTAGAATTTTTGATTTGTCCGATAATACGCTTCCAGATATCCAGCCCAGCCTTTGCTATCCATTTAAGAATTTTTCAGGTTCTCAGCATATCTCCGCACAGTTTTAGCCTGCCGATACCGGTACCGATATAAAATTGGAATTGAATTATGGATACTGAAAAACTATCAAATAAATTGATAACATAAGGATGAAGCATAAGCAAGCACCCTAGTCCGACCTTTTGCCTTTTATGAATATTGTGTACTGCAACTGCGATTGCGATAAAAAAGGGTGTACGGAATGTGTATCCTATAGTGACAAACACAGATCGACTTTGGTCTCGACGCTCTGGTCGGGCGCAGGAGTTTCAGGAGCGCATTTAGCATTTTGAAGAAAATGGGGTGGGCAATAAGGGGAAGGACGGGGACGAAAACTTGCCTAGCAATCCAATTTTGTAAAACTGAGGGCCGCGCTTCGCTTCGCCAACATAACGCTAGACAGACACTATCGCCTCGCTTCGTCCTTTCAATTCAATTTTATAACATTTTCCCAACTATAGTCGAGTCGAGTAAAAACAACCTGCTTCTGCTTAGCCTTGCTTGGCCTACCATTGCATTGCCGCTCCCTTCTCTTTTCTTCTCTTCTGCATTTCGTCCACCACCACACTCACGACTCACCTACCAATTTCGACGAAGAGACTCTCTCAATTTACAACTTCAACAACATTCAGTCTCAGTAGTTGGGAACGAACGACGCCATTGTGAATTCACAAAACTTGACTCATCAGCGACCGTCGAAACGAAACAGCGTCGACCTAATATCTCAAATCAACGCTGACCAGGGGTCATTGGTAAGTACAATTAACAATTCAATCCTGTTCCGATTTAGTTTACGAATGAGAGTTTGAGTCGCTACGCTATAATTCGTCATTTTTATCGCGTCCTTCCTTTCCTGGATTTGGGCAATTGTGTAGTAAGTTCAGTTAGATTTTAATTACAAATTCTGACTTATCAGTCAATCGATTGAAATTAATACGAAAACGTGGTCTGAGGTTTACCTCGCCGGCCGGATGTCTAAATTCTAAGTTCCAGTGCTTAGCGTAGAGATTGAATTTTAGTGTAAAAATTAATATTCCTGGAGAATTGTAAAGAGGAACTGAAGATGAGTATGTATGGCTTGGACATCATTCAAATGAAAGGCAAAGTGCTTAAAAATCTGATTGTGTCTTGATTTTGACTGCTGCGAGACTAAGACTGCATTCACATCAAGTAGCTCTAAGCTTTGGGTTGAATTCTACGAGCACATGTTGACTGGAGGCTGTAACGATAATGATTTTGAAGAGTTACGGTTAGGTCGTTTTGTCATTCGAGCTTACACTGCCTATGACAAGAATTTATTAATTGAAGAAATTACAGGCTGCTACACATTACCATTCCGTCATTCCAGATCTCAGAAGAGTAACAAAAGCAGCCCCAGAAGAAGAATTTATTCCCAAATAAACGATTTGCACGGAGGACTCGTATCAGTTGAACGGATGGTGTGAGGGCACCAATATTCAGCAGGATGGCCGCTCCACAGCAGTTTTCCTTGCGGTGGAATAATTATTCACAACACATAGTCACAGCACTCGAGGTAAGTGTTGCTTTACCTGATAATCATGATACGTAGCCTCAACTAGATCTATGATTTAGAGCGTTATTTTAATAAAATATTTTGACATTTTAATAGGATCTTCGTGGGGATGACGAGCTTACCGACGTAACACTCAGTTGCGAAGGTGAAAGACTCAAGGCACACAAAGTGCTCTTGTCAGCTTGTTCTTCCTTTTTTCGAGAAACCTTTCGGGTAAGCACACATTTTTGCAATTTAGTTTGGCTAGTGAGTATTTTGCATGCGTCTTTAGAATAAAATAAAACCTTCTAAAAAGCCATGTATGATTCTGCCACTTTGCCGTATACAACTTGCAATGGTTTGCTTTTATTAGTGACAACACCCTTTAGGAGGAATAAGACTAAAGACTTAATCGATAACCTTGTACTTTTATTTTTCAGGAAAATCCGTGCAAACATCCCATCGTTATTTTAAAAGGTGTGACTTTTCTAGACCTCGAATCAGTGGTCAAGTTCATGTACAATGGGCAGGTAAACGTTTCTCAGGAGCGACTTCCTTCATTCCTTCAAACTGCTGAGCTTCTTCAAATTAAAGGACTGACTGATTTAAATGAAAAGGATGACAGCTCGAAGGTATTCATTGCTTTTAAATTCAGAAACATTTAATGTATTTTTATATAAAATAAACTCATGAGTTCTTTCATTTTTTGAACAATTAGAAGCGAAGTCATACTGGAAATGGGAGCTCGAACTCACAAAACCTATCTTCCAATTTAGACTCAAATTCCCGAAGTGCCACTCCTGATGTTTCAGCAAGGTAATCGGAGTTTTTTTAATTTCTGGTTAAGAGATTAAGGACTGTTTACTTTAAGTATGCCCTCGATAAGCTAATAACCTAGGCTAAAGTGAATATTTTTATGTTTAGACCTCCAACGCCAAAAAGAAAGCGCATCTACCCTCATGATGGAACTAGTTCTTCAGGTGGGATAGGAAATCAATCCATCCACAGCAACAGTAGTAACGGAGCTAGTACGAGTAGCAATAGTGGCCTTTTAAATCCACAATCAGTGGTCCTTCAGCCCTCTACCTCATCCAGTTTGCCAACTCAGCCCATTGATGATGGATCATTCCACCAAGATGTTTCCATAGTCAAGTATGAAGATGATATTCTTGAGGATGATGAATTTGAAGAGAAGAACATGTCCCCTGAAGACAATGACAACTCTGCCCACGACATGCTTTGTAATGTTGAACCGGGTTTAGGTAAGAATGATGTTTTCTTATTTCTTTGGGATTTGTGTCTCATTTCCTCTTCCAGCTCTGCGTATTGGTTTAGTCAGGATATGGTTAGATTTAATTTTTAGATGCATATATGGCATTCGATTGGCATCATGTGTCCAAAATTCTTCAATCCACTAATCAAGGGCTTACGCTTTTGCTATAACAATACTTCTAGGTTTTATTTCGCTTTTTTCTGTCCCATTAAGTTTAATTAAAATTCATCGTCAGTGATTCAGAGAGCTGGTAAGTACACATGACATGGCTTGTCTTGTCCTTGCTTGTAAATAACAGCTTGGGTGTAGAAGATGAGGTTCTAGTCAGTCATGTGCTCCCTCCTAGATAGAAATGGTGATGAGAAAATTGCAGAGGTTGATTGACTTTGTGCTAGTTTTGAAGGTTAGGTCAATTCATTATTGGGTCAGTACTATAACTATATTCAGTAAGGCATTTCCAGTAAGATCAAAGAAACTCCAATTGTTACATGGTCCATGGTCGAAGTTGTTAGAATTAGGACTCGGTTTTCTACCTATGAGTAGATTTAGAATGCACAAGGTCTTGAGCACAAGAAACCTGCGTGTCGATGACTATGTTAAACAATATCCGATTGACCTTAAATTAAGCCAAATCCATTGTTTCTTGTGTATTTCCACTTGTTAAGGAAATTAAATAGGTTCAACAAGATCATGTCTAACGTCATCTTAATTGCTGATCTAGCTGAAATAGGATCAACTAAATTAGATTTTTGAGTAGAGATTGATATAGACCTCGAAATTATGATACACCGAACACTGTGAATGGATTTCTTTTATCATTCTCAAATAGTAGTTTACCATTGAGACGTGTCTAATATCCAAGGTGCTTTTTAACTGTAGGTGATCCACCTGATTTAAAGAATTTATCATGAAGTTAAATTAAATATTCAATTCAGATTAAGACATTTAAGTTGTAGCTTGAATTTAGATTGGGCATTAAGTGAACTCTGTGAATACAAAGTACTCTTTTAGACTGTTTTTAAGAATTCACTTTTGCGAGCATAAGGAAAAAAGCGTCATGTGGCTTCAGCTTTCCACTGGGTTATCATCATATCCGACTTGACAGATTTTGTGAACATCGAATGCCTGAAATCCGACTTTTCTGTAGAGTTCATCCCACGCCACCCACGCTATTGTGATCCTTTTGCTGGAGGCATTCCTCTTCCTCGAAGACGATCGGTTACTCCCAAGTCCTCATATTTTGTAAAGTTGATAAACCCATCACCAATGGATTCCGGGATTTCAAAGAATCAGACTTATTCAATTGGTCCAGAAATCAATCCTTTCAAATTGGACGAATATGAAAGCATATTTACTCGACATTATATACAATTATTAGGACAACTTCGTCAAAAAAGAAAATCTCCACAGGGTCTATTTACAAAAGAAAGTTATTCCAACTTGATGTTCCGAATTAGAGAGTTGGATTACCGAAAAAGTTTAGCCCGTACGCTTTCTTTTTCTGAAAACAATACTTGGCATCACTATCGAATAGTGAAAACTATGGAGGGTGAAAATATGAGTGTGGAAACTGAGCGACTTGCTCTGAGAACATCAGGGGACGAGTCTGAACCCCCGAAAATTTTTGTCACGATTGAAGAAACGTATGGGATTTTGAATCGTCTACATATTGATTCTGGTCATAAAGGAAGAGATGGTTTATTAGAGGAAATTGTAAACAAGCACTACGGAAATATTACAAAAGATATGGTTGAACTTTACCTCACAAATTGTTGTCCATGTTGTCCGAATCTAATAGCAGAGAAAACGCAGCAAAAAGGCTAGTCAACGCAAATCTGGAAAATTCAATATCCAAGGCTTCGATGACAAAATGTAAGAATTGTTCATATGATATTACATTTTGGTTGCAAAAAAACCGGCATGTGATGCCACAGAAATCTGTATTTTTATTTTATTTGTGCTGAGTACTGTAAAGAAAGTCGTTTGTTCGATGCTCCTTAATTTTATTGTTAGCTAGGTGAGGCAGATAGTAGGACTAGGAAAATAATATTATCGAGCTACGCGATTCGTATAGATTTGTGGATTAGGTGGATAAAAAGATATTGTTGGTGCTTGCAGGAACTGTGGAAATGGGGGATGAAATCCCATATTTTTATCCATTGCCACCTAACATGGAAGCCAAACGACCTCTCTTCATTCAAAAACTGAGAGCCTTAAAGGAAATCAAAGGAAAAAACTCAATTGCAGTTACTCAGGCAGACTACGATAACATTGTTGAACGTCTGATTGCATTAGGCAATGGCAGCAAGCGGGATAAGAATGATTCTAATATTTTGAGAACCTATGATCTAATCAGTTGTGGAGGACAAAATATTTTATGTAAGAAAGGAACAGGAAAAAGGATTGTACCCTTAGAAGGAGTTTTTGATGTAATTTATTCTACACACATTAAATCTCGCCATTCAGGTAGGGATAATATGAGAACGCATTTACGCCCATTTTATTCGAATATTACTAGTGAGCAGTTGAGTTTGTTCATGCATTACTGCGATGAATGTGTTTTAAAAAAGCAAAAACTCAAGGAGAAAGCATTGGTAGATAATCCTATCAAAATAATTATAAATCAACAGGATCAGGTGGCAGTTCCTGCAAATGTAGACCAAGTAGAAATTCTGCCAGCAGAATCGATTAGTTGTACATCTTTGTCATTAGACGAATCTGGTGAAGTACTCCAAATATTACCAGATTTTTAGTCAATTTTGCATGGTTTTACGAGAACAAACGCCTTTCGTGATACTCAGTATTTAAAAGTAGTATAACTGTTACGAAAAAATGACTAAAGTACGTTCTGGGAAAAATCGAATTTAGTCAATTTTGTGAGAATGTCTTCGCATCGGACTTTTCACTTGACCAGAATTTTTGTATTACTGTCATTCATCTCATTCTGTTAAATCGAATTTAATTTTTGAATAAAATGAACTACGTTATATTTGAAGTATAGTTGTGACTTGTGAATGTTTCTTTTAGTAGAAAATCCAAATTCCCATGCTTGTTATGCTTAGGGAAACGCTTATGCTTTTTTAGTGCTTTTGTTGGGCTGGTATCTTTTTGCATTAGTTCCTTTTATTTTTAGTTCCTTAGCTCTAGTTAAAGAGTTCCTCGTAAATTTTTAGCCGAAAGGATTTTGTATTCCGTGGAATTTTCCCTCCACATTTATCGAACCCCAATTTTGTTTTTTTGGAATTTAGGGTTCTTTAGATTTTTTTTGAGTTGCTTTTTGTATGGTTCCCTCCTTAGAACATCAATGGGAGAGCTGTTATGAAGATCTGGAAGTTGAAGAGGTGAAGCCTGATAATATGGAGGAATATGACGCTACCTACAGATTCAAACTTCCAAATCTATGCACACCTTCACAAGCCAGATCATCTTCATCCTCTTATATGCCAGACTCCATGCAGATAGATGTGAAACCTATGGTAAAAGTTAGAGGAGGCCATGGGGGTGAGGGTGGTGTAATGCAGAATAATCGAGGCCGTGGGTATCATTCTCTTCCAAAAATGATCGGACACATGAGTACAGGACAATTTCGTCCAAGGGGAGTAGGAACTTCGACTTCAGCTCCTCCACCATTGGTTCGAAGAAAGCGAATTAGAAATAGAAAAACTGCATTGCCAGTTAAAGTTGTGGACGGAGATGGTCTTCCACAATATTCCCATTCCAATATTGCTTATCGTGGTCATCGAATTACTGGGGATCCAAATATTGATTATACATTTATTAAAACTAGACATGGGACTAGAGAAAAATTGATTGTGAATGGTAATGTGTTTAGATTTGAGAAAAGTGTCAATACCAGATCATACTGGAAATGTTGGAATTTTCCTGATTGCCGCGCTCGAGTAGTTTATCGGACAGACACTCGTTTAATTGGGAGTAATGGGGATTTTTGTCACAATCACCCGCCAAATGAACACGTGCTATTGAGGGAATTACCCTTAGCCAAAATGCCAGCTGATGGGGAAGAGGGCTTAGATCAACTTGATATGCTCGATAATAATATGCCTTATGGGAATGAACAAGTTGAGGATCAAATTAATAATTAATTAGTTTTATTGTGCAATAATTGAAACGATGGGTTTAAAACACGAGACTAGATAATTGGGTGATGGGCTTATCCTTAAGATTTATTAGAATTGTTGAGATTCAAGATAACTAATGAGACTATTGATTCCACGATTAATTACGCATGGTTCTATTGATTTAATTTTAGTGACAAGTGCGAAATTTAGGACAATAATTACGTAGTGAATCCTCTATGAGGTATCGGCTATACCAAGGTTGTACTGAAACAAGGCAGCAATTTATACTGAAATTTCTTGACTGGTTTACTGAACTTGTAATTTTTGAAATTAACACCCATTTTTCTTCGCCTTTTTTTTGTTAATAAAATACTTTGAATTTGATTTCAACACTCGCTAATTGTGTATTTTATTTTATTTTCATCACGCTTTAATCATCAAGTAGGTTTCATTAGCTAGGAAGGAAAGGAATGGATAGGCTCTGATTCTGGCTTTGAGTGACTTTTTTTGATTAGCGTATGACGAGTGGAAGTGACACAAGGAGATTATGGATGCCTTTCTTTTATTTCTCCACAGGGGTGTTTTCCGGAAGTGGCCCGTCTGGAGCGAATCCTATTGGACTGGAGTCATCATCTCATGGTTAGTAATCTTTTTCATTCTTCATTCGTTTACCTATTATTTTCGGTGTTTGCAAAATTGGCACAAACTTGGACTGGATTGGATTATTTAAATGATCAATGAATACCGAGCTATCAGCAAAATTTTCACAATATTTCGTTTTTTCCATATCATTGTTACAAAGGAGTATTAAGTATGGATTATTTCGGAAGTACGAGTTCTTGAGTGCAGAATTGATTTCTTACTAGCATTAGTCAATGGGAATAATCTGAGTTGTTCGTTTAGGGATAACTGAGCAATAAGACATTTCGCCTGATAGTCAATTCGTGTTTGGTAGGTCGTGGCCCACTATTCATGCTTGGCCTAAAGAGGAATCTTGAAAAATGTTGGACATTTAAGAAATAGCATTAATATCCACTTGGCATGATCATGATCACGCATGTTAGCATTCACGTCCCTCCAAAGTAGGCCTCGAATTTTTATTTAATTTCTACTGTGAAGAAAAGGCAAAATAGGGCTTGCTAAACTTAAGAATTATGAATTGAGAGAGTGTTAATCAGGGAACATTTTCTAACCAGGTTATGATAACACGACGTACTATGCTGAACCGACGTTTGGTGTAACACGTCGTGGACACCCTAGACTGTTCTTTGGGAGTCACACTTACACATACCACAGGAAGCAATTACTGGCTGAGTATTGGAGATGTTCAAACAGAAGAAGTTGCAAAGGGAGATTAGTCCGGAGGGATGGTGAATGTACAGTCACTTCTCTACACAGTTCTGATTGTGATCTTTCACTTAGTGACCCTTTGTTTGATCCTCTGGAGGATTTGAAACCGGATTTGCATTTTATTGATCCGAGTGATTAGGTAGGTTGTCCAAGAATTTAGATGTGACATTATAGGGATCTCCTCTCCTTTGTTATAATAATTAATCGAAGTTAACGTGAAAAGTAAGAGGTCTGCTTTTGTCATTGATAGGTTCTGAGTCTGATGGGATTGCCTGGAATGGGGAAGATATTAGAAACTCACTCGAGAATTCAGGGACCCCTGTGTACGGTTTCACTCAAAGGAATCGCCCAAGACTTTTCTACAATGGGTTTGCATATAATTTTAATAGTGGTCACGGGAGCACAGAATATTGGCGATGTGCAGTCCGGGCTTGTAGGGGATGGATCGTAAATCGGGGTGGGACTTTTGTACTTACAAGAGAGCACACTCGGTGTCAGTCAATTATTCATAGTACACAAACTTTGTGAACCATAAATTAGATTTTATTTTAGTTGTGGTACTTCCTATACCTTTTTGTAACAGTTGAGAATATTCTCTTCATACAACTATCCATTTTTGTAAGAATTTGACTCTTGTTTTGACAATTAAAGATTTTAATGATTTAAACACTTTACTCGTGTCATCCAATATTCTTGAATTAATCCAATCCAGTCTAATAATGTGTCCAAGAAATGTAGACAGCAGGTCGGTCAGTTTGTCGTGATTTTCTTTCCATAAAGTTTTAGAGCATAGGAGATTAGCACAGGTTGGAATGTTGGCTTAGGCTAGACAGGACATCAGGTAGACAGAGCAAAGGATTTGCTTCCACTCAGAAAAGACTGCTTTTTAATTATACGCTTTAAGTTACTGCTTTTAATATAAGGTCACTCGAATCTGGTCGTGATCTGAGTTATCTTATCACAAGATGATGGTCCACAAATCTGAAACGAATTAAACGAATGCTTTGTATAAAAATGTCCATGAGTTAGGCTCTGAATAAACCTCTAGAGTAAGTGAATATGAAAGTATCAACACTAATTTTGTCCAAAAATCCACTTTAACAATAATTTATAAGCAACACCTTGTTGAATCCAAAAGAGAAAATTATGTTTAAGGGTAGGATCACTAAAGTTGTTTTGAAAATTATAAATATGATCATTTTACACTAGGAATTTCTTTTAGTTTTCTCCACACTCTTGCTTTTGTTGTCTATCACAATTATAAAAGGCCAAGATTGCTTACATTTTAATTGATGTCACTGTAAAACTGAGGCTGGGTTGGTTTGGTACACGAAAAGTATGAATGTTGTCTATAGGTAAAGTGATGAATGATCAGGATGCCGACGGGGATGATTCAGATTGGACACCCCCACTTCAACCTTTGCATCCGAGTCAATTTCAGCTACCAGAAATTCTGAATCAATTGACATCACCCCCTTCAACTTCAAGAACCCCTTCTTCAGATGATTCTTTATCAAACCTTGTGATTTCCAATGTCATTTCCTGTCAGCCTCCTAGACCCAGAGCAGCTCCTTCAACTCCAATTCAAATTCAAAGAAATTTCCCTTCACAAGCAAGGCGACGCTCCTTGCCTAGTAAAATTGAATCACCGAAAGCAGGAAGCATAAATAATCCAATTAATATTGATGAGTATAACTCAAAATTCATTGGATTTAATCCAAGTTCGGATGAGGAGGAAGACAATTCTGGAGATAAACAACAGCAAAGTGGCTCAAATACGAGCACAAATGCAGGGGACAATCGGTGTGACATTTGTGGGAAGGTGTTTACACTCAAAACTAATCTTACAGCGCATAAGCGTCGTCATACAGGGGAAACTGGTAAAGAGCATTTACATCTAAAATCTGATGAAAGGGTTTTGGATAAATAATAATTCAAAAAAATATTCTGACTCACCCAGAGTGTCCTTTTTGTGACAAGACGTTGAGTACTGTGGGAAATCTTCGCTCGCACATTATGTACGTTCACAATGGAATGCCACTTCCACCGAAGAGAGCATATAAATCTTCTGGAGTTTATTATAACAAAAATATTCGAGCAGCTCTGGAACTTTTGGATGCAGATATGGTTGTAGGAGATTCTCCGATTCGTGTTACCCAACCCTCACCTGAATAGGGTGCAAAAGTTTAGTATAGGGTCAATATTTGCAAGGCAGGGCTTTTAGCATTACATTCCGTTTATCAATAGAAATTGTGATAGTGTAGAAGATTTTAGTTACCATCAAGCTGGATTTTTGGCACCTCAAAGATATTAGAGATCACGAATAGCCTCATAAATATAAGACTGTTTATGTTAAAGTTACAATTGAAAATGGTTAAAGATTAATATGAACTTTCATACATAGCTTTTTTAATAATTTCACGTCTTACTAATTTGCACTGACTGATTTTTTAATATTTCAAATGCTTTGAAGATGAATTTTTGTATGGTTGAACTGCTTTTTTATTCACGTAATTTGTGACTAACGCTGGGGAAAATTGTTGGAACTTGTTGACTATTAAAATGAAAGCGAATTTTACATTTTTGCACCGACTAATACTCTGAATTAGAACTCTTGCTTATTCCTGTCGAGGATTTGGTTAGTTAAAGAAGATATTGGTAGGGATTTGAGTAGGTCTGTTTCTTCTTAGAATATTTTAAATGAGCGAAACCCAGTTGCATGATGCAAAGCATTTGTTGAAAAACAGGTTATCGCCTCTTGGAGACACCACGACAGGTCCATAGTTCAAATGAAATTGTTCCACTGGATGCAGGAGTCCATTTTATGACCACAAATCGTCTCGAACACCAGCATAGAGCGCATCCTAGAACCCAACTATTTGTGAGTGATTTATTCAATGAATCTCCCACGCCAGTCCAATTGCAAGAATTCCAAATGCCAGAAACCATTCAAGTTCATGACAGCAACAGTGAAAATCCACTCATAATACGTCCACATAATAGTTTGTCTCAAACAATTACCTCCTTGAGAGGTCGAATGCGAAACAAAAGTCGGCTTCCATTCAGTTGTGATGTTTGTGGGAAAGGATTTGTTCGATATACAAGCATGAGAGATCATCGAAAAATTCACGATGGATGTACGAGTTGCACAATCTGCTCCAAAACCCTATCAACAGTTGCCAATTTGAAACATCATTATCAGGGTGTTCATAATAAAACCGTGGCAGAAGCTAGTCTCATGTCAAATACTAGAGGACGATCCAAAAAGCGATAGACTCGAACATTCGTGCCTTTGTTTTATTCTAGTTTTTAACATAGCACTTAGGATTAGAGGAAAATTTATTGTTAGCTTTTGCATAGCCTTTGTAAATGCATCATCATAATTTTAAAATTACTGGACATGCTCTTCCGTATTTGCTAAGAGGACTATCTGTCTGTCCTTACCCTAAGTTTGACCCAAATAAATGTTTTTGGATATGGTTTAGGATTCGAATCTCCGGTGCTGGATTTGGGTTCTCATTGTTTCGTTTAGAGAGGCTAAGCAGAGTGGCAAGGCAAGATGGGCAGGATAGATTCGTTTAGATTTTCTTCAGAGTTCTCTTAGATTCCTTCTTCAGTCTAAACAAGTAGAATTAGTTTAGTGTAGTTTTTTGCTGCCATCCTGTATTGTAAGCCTATTGTCTTGCCACATAGGTTCTTCCCAGTTCAAGATCTTAAGAAGTACTTCCACAACCCGAGCACCCATGTTCCCGAAATCGGATGCTTCTCCACATTTGATCCGGATCACGAGCCCAGCGATCCCTTCCCCGATCGTCAATGCTCATACCCAATACCCAAGGACAAAACCACAATTGATCGAAATTCCATCTAGAATAATTGATGATGGAGAGTTTATTGTTGAGGGTACAGAAGAAATGCTGGAGGAGGAAAATGGGGAAGTAGAAGATGAATTTGAAGGGGAAGGATCTGAAGATGGAATTCATATTTTAGAGGCAGGTTATGAAGAAGGATCTTCTGGGTCAGGATTCTCAACTAGGCATCAGGTTTTGAGGTCAAAAGTCGGACAAATGGCGACGGCAACTCCAGTTGCAAATCAAAATCAACGTATGAACAAACAACAAGCACCCTACCAATGTAATCTCTGTGGCAAACGCTATGTTCATCACTGTACTTTGGTCCAACATCGAAAAGTTCATGAAGGTTTATGCAGTTGTCGACTTTGTGGGCAAACGCTTTCGAATGTGAGCAATTTGAGGGCTCACTATCAAACTGTGCATGGAAAAACGCCAAAAGAAGTTCGTGGTCGCTTTGTTTACCAAGTGCATAGGGAACATGATGGATTCATCTAATTTCTTCAAACACAAATTTCATTTTAATTGACTGCATTTTTACAACTCATGATATTCAGCATAGTATTTCGTTGAAAAACGCACTAACACTTCGTTTGATTGTTTAAAGGATAATGCTTTTTTATCGAATAATAAAACTATACAAGGTTGCAACTTTTTCTGAGATTCGAGTTGAATTTCTTGGAATTTCATATCGAGCATTAGCTAGGTAGGGAGGGTTGGAAATAGACGTGTAGGTTTCCAAATACGAGAGCTTTTTCATTTGGCATGTTTCCCCTTGAGTTTGTATAAGATTTTAATTGTCTGTTTAATTTTAGTTTGGTCAATTAAAATAATTAGTGGAGAGATTTGCTTTTGTGTGTGTTCTAAGCATAATGCATTAAACTGAGCATGAAGAAAATAACAAAAGGACTAAAGGAGTTGTGTATGTGTATATTGGCCATGCAGATAAAATTACAAGACGACAGTCGACAGGATCTTTGGAAAATATACGCCCTGAGATTGAAGTATTGAATCATACAACATCTGCATCGGTGATACCAAATTCCAAATCTTGTGTCCCGATTCATACAACTCCTTCTAAGATTATTGTTACACGCCCTGCCTTTGCAATTCCGACTCTCTCTTCCTCAGCCTCATCCAATCACCACAATAATCATTCCTCATCATCATTTTCTCCATGGATTGAAAAACAGAAATTGTATCAAGCCAGGAAAAAGGAAATTTATTTATCCAAGTTGAAACTTCAGCAAAGGGACAAAGTGAGGAGGGAGCATCAGCAACAATTCTTCCAAAAAAGAAATATGACAGTGAATACGGGTGAAACGATGGTTCCAAATTCAAGTCCAAGCAGGAAGCTAATTCCCATTGCTCCCAAATGGTTCGCGACAACTTCTGGAAATTCTAGTGCCGCTCTTCCAGAATCACCTCAAGTTGAATCGATCTCTGGCTCTGGCCCTAGTGGAGGGGCATCTGATGTGGAGGAAATGAGTTACCAATGTAAAGATTGTAGTCGAGTTTTCCAACATGTTCAAACCCTTCAGGCCCATTCACAAATGCACAAAGGGAGGACTCAATGTCCACTTTGTCAAAAAGTTTTCTCAAATATTGGGAATCGAAATGCTCATATTAAAATGCATCATCCAGATGCAGGGCCAGGGTCTTACTAAAGTCTTCTTGTTAGCTTGACACGGGTATTTTTCTTTGGATTCCTGAATAGACTTAACTTTACAATTTCAAACATGTTTACCATTATTTTGAGTCAATACTATTCCTTGTACATTTTTGACGAGTCATTTTGTGCAGCCAAATTTTTTACTGGCAAACACTCAGAAGTCAGCTCAATGTTGAGCTAAAAAAATGGTTTAGACTTTTGTGTATACGTATACATATTAATTACTATTTTTTTTTGTAATTTATTGCGCAACTAGCTCCATTGAGAGATTTTTAACGTGTTCGTATTCCGAATTCCTTGACTGATTAATTTTAGAATTACTCCCGTAAATCCTGAGATTGAAAATTAATTAATTAAACTAGATTGAAGATTGCAAGTGACCGTGTGGTGTGAGTTGTCATTTTTGTTGTGATCCTGATTCCATTTCTTGAGGTGGTTAAGGTAGCACAGGTTAGCTAGGCAAGTGTAGTGGCAGTCGCTTAGGTTCCATAGTTTTAGTTTTATTATTTTTTATTTTACGAAGAATCTCATCAAATACACCGACTTGATTTGTTTGAGGGAAAGACTATGGAGAAATTTGACTTTTGCAGAGGAAGCTGTTGATGAATTGGAGATTGACGGTGGTGTGAGGGAAGAAGCAGGGGAAGAAGAATTCATGATTCCTTTGGACAGCCTTGTTCCTTACAGTTTCCAAGTGATGAGTCCACCACCTTTCCAAGTAGAAGTTCCTTCTGGGCACTTAAGAAGAAAAAAGCGTCCTCGGTCAAAGAATTTTGAAGTTGTGATTACCTCTGACCCACCAATAAAAGCCACTCAGCAGCGGAAAATCAAACCTCGACTTTCTTCGACTTCTCCTACACCAGAGATGGGCAACTCTGCAGCTTCTTCAACTGCTGCTCCACCTCTTGAATTTGAACCTGGGGAGTTGACAGTTTTGGGGACTGTGCCTGTGGGTGGAGCATTTGAGGATCTCTGGTACCCTTGTCCATTTATTGTCTTGTGATAAACGCTACAAATGCCGCTCCAGCTTGGACTCTCATCTTAAAATCCATCAAGGGCTAGAAAATACTTGCTCATTTTGTGGGCAAACGATGAGTCGAGCAAGGGACTTGAAAAGACACATGTCAACGGTTCATAGAGACATGCTCAACTCCTCCACCACTTCATACACAAATATCAAAGAAGAAAATAGTAGTAACAATTATGATAGTGCTAATGAAAGTTCCAATTAAGTTTAAGAAATGTTAAAATGTATTTGAGTTTAAACGTTCAAAGTCATATTTTGTAGGATAAATTTGCCCATTGAGTTCAATTGTTTAAACAAATTTGCTATGCATGCAAAGTTAAATGAAAAAAACAGTTCGTCAATCTCACAGTTGAAGAATTTAAAGATTTCTTATATATCATGGAAGGGGTCACGATTTTCTAACAATTGAGTTAATCTTAGTCGAGATTTAAAAAAATATTCAGGTCTGCTTTGATTTTAGAAGGGTGCTTATCAAATTGAAAGGAGAAATGACCAAACGTACTTATTTAATTGCACATGTTAATTCTGCTCCTAATCATTAAGTTAGGTTTAGCATTGGTTTAGACAGGTTCATTTTATTATTTGCCCTTGAGTATTCCATAAACTTTTATTTTATTCAAATTCCAGTTCCAATTGTATTTGCACCTCTTGCTGATTCTTTGCATGGTACGTTATTAATTTGATTTAGATTTTACTACTGCTGACCATTCCACCTCGATAAATGTATCTTCTGCTGTATCCAACTTTTTTGATGAGTCCTATCCTTCCTCTGGTGAATTTGAAGGAGAAGAAGAGCCAGAACCAGGAAGTGATAATGACATAGTAAATCTACACTGTATTGGATTGGATGAACCCAAAGTTACCAACTCTCAAATGCAAACTATGTGGAAAACAATACCGATGTCTCTCATCCTTCAAGGAACATCGAAGATTTCATCAAGGACATTTCATATGTCAATTCTGTGGAAAACAATTGTCAAAAAAGTCTCATTTGAACCGTCATGTCAAAAATATTCATCCAATTGAATCCCAACAGCAGCAACAGCAAAAAAGACAACAATAGAAATTTTAGGGCACTGAATCCCGATTCCACTTGAGCTAAGTGAAGAGAAAGTATTGATTTGAAATGTTTGTGAGTGACCTGAGTGTATTATTATAGATGATTTGTTTTTTAAAACCTGATTATTTTGGACTCACTCAGTGTCGCGTCATAGGTTAGCGTCTTGCAGTCACTGACATTTTATAAAAATATATCATATTTTATTGATTTTTGTTTAGTATTAGGGAAGATTTGTATTGTACAAATAGATGTGCATCCTTAACTCAAAGTTGAAATGTAAGGATAAATAAAATCAGCAATTGTACGAATTGAATCCATTTGTTATTAGTGTCCATAGATTAGGGTTAAATCAGATTGCAAGGTTAGGCATATCGAAAACAGGAATGCTCACTTTCAAAAGAAAATCAAGATGGCCACGCTAGATTTGTCAGACAGATAATCCGATATAGCTAATTGTGTAAAATTATCACAGTGAATCACTTTCGTCCGAATCGTCATTTCCTTACAATGGACTTAGGAAAAAATGAAGGAGGAATGAAAATTGGAAACGAATCAGGCAATGGTGGTGCACAGGAAGCAAATGTCGACTTGGCCAGTTTTCCGAATTTTAGTTTGAGAGAGCAGTTTGTATGGTCAGGTGTAGATGAATTATTAGAAGGGGAAGAACTTAGCTTCACTGCAAATCGCAAGGGCAGCCGAAAGAGCCTTCGATTTCCCAAACTTGAAGCGTCAATGGCGGACTCTGAAAATCCTGAGAATGGTGGACCCTTTGTCTGTGACATGTGTGGAAGACAATACGCTCATCATCGTTCTTTGAGAGATCATAAAAAATACCATGCTGGTGCTACTCGGTAAGTGAATTAGTTCAATAATGGGAGTTAAAAATTTTGGCGAGATGTAAGGTTAATTTTTGAAGAGAATTTAAATGATATTTCTACTTCTCAGATGTCCAGTGTGCAACAGAGCTTTCTCCAAAGTCGCAAACATGAGGGCTCATTTTTCGGCTCAGCATGCGGGGTAAAAATCGGAGTGTTTGACAAGTGTTGAGAAATAAAATAAGACTAAATCGAATCATGATGTCTTACGGATTACGCAAATTTGATTACTACGAAATATAGATATACCCTATAGATACTTTTAGCGAAATCCATTTTGAAAGACAACAATAAATCCCCGTAAAAACAAGTGGCAGAATCGGATTACCTGATTAATATGTATGATTTAACCATAAAATTTTAAATATATGAACCGAATGATTGTTATCTACTCTACTCTCATGGATTCCCAAGCTTCAAGAACTACTATTGGAACTAGAGGACTTGGACATGACATCAGTGTCATTAATTTCTTCGTTCCTTTTATTCCACAATGGTAACAATAATAAATTTACCAATGTAAGCATAATAAAACTGCATTTTAACAATAATAATAACTTGTAAAGTAAACTCCAGGTATGAACTATTCAAAAAATTAAGGAGGTCATGAGCTGGCTCGAGCTGCTAGCTGCCTCTGAGGTTCTTGAAGCTGAGGCTGTGGTGGTGGTGGTCTTGTTAACCTCCCGTGATATTTATTTCCTTTCTTGTCAATTGAAAAATTATAATCCACTTCCGTGGCTAATGCCCTCTCAATTGCTTCATCAATTCCTTCCGCTGGAATAGCGGTCTTGAGCCTTGCCTAAAATAAATAGAAGTTGATAGAATGAAGATTTTAAATCTGGATTAATTGATAGGTTGAATTGATTACTAATTCTGATTCCAGTCGTTCTTCTGTCTCCTTGAGTTTCAATTTTGCTTCTTCCTCCAATTGGCTACGAGTTTCTAAAATATTCTGTTCCATATTTTTCCATTCCTCTACAAGAGCCTTCTCCCGAATTTCACGCACTTTGGCATTATCCTTTTCAATCAGAGCTGTAATTCTTTCAATTTCAGCATCTTCTGTCGTTTCTTGATCATGAATCTTCGTCAGGACTTCGCTAGCCTCGTATCTTGCCTTCATAAACATCCTAAAAAACACATACCAAATAAAATTGCCTAATTCATTCAATGAAATCATATTCACCAAAATATTAAAACTCTAAGCATACCGTAATGATCTATGATAAGTTCCATAATTATTTTCCAGTCGCAAAATCTCCGTGGCTTCCACCTCTGGATATTGCTTGATTTTAGGGAGACGAAATTCTTTAGTTTTTGCAATTGGCATCCACCAAGGCTTCCTTCGCCTTCCTTTGTGCAGACCATGACCAACAAAATGTCTCGAACGAATTGACTGAAATTGTGATGGTTGAAATTGGAATTCAAGAGTTTTTTGGATGAGGAGGCCAGGGCCAGAGCGTTGTTGCTGCAAGAGCAATCGGCTGCTCAACTCAAGGATCCCAGCACATCTCTGCATATTGATTTAACCCTTAAATTCTTCCTTTAATTGAACACTACGGGACTAATGACCCTTGACCCTGCAGTTAAATTAAATCTAGCTCTAGCAGCCACAGAAAAATTAAAATCGCAGTGCCGAAATATTTTGAAGAATTCAATTCTGCCGGGTATCCTGCTTGGGTTTTGCAATTGCCCCATCTCAGAAAATTCACAAAAAAATGTTCCTTCTATTCAATTTTATTCATGAAATCTTAATTTTACAGAATTTTATGATAAATTACGATTACGACGGAATCATTATGAATAAATTAAATCTAGCTCTAGCAGCCACAGAAAAATTAAAATCGCAGTGCCGAAATATTTTGAAGAATTCAATTCTGCCGGGTATCCTGCTTGGGTTTTGCAATTTGCCCCATCTCAGAAAATTCACAAAAAATGTTCATTCTATTTTATTCATGAAATCTTAATTTTACTGAAAATTATGATAAATTACGATTATGACGGAATCATTATGAACAATTTGGACTAATTGGTGAGCCCCAAGTGCTAAATTTCATGGTCATTGCCACCAGCCATAGTCATAATAGGAATAAAATTGTATTCTTGATTGCATTCCCCAAGGGTAAATTCGAGGTTTCTTGTGAATTAAAATTAGAGTGAGAATTGAACCATTAATCAAATTGGATCAATTGCAGTGGAAATGAGCCAAGAGGGATATGGATGGCAAGGTAAAACATGGAAGGTAATGAATTTAACAGACCAGAAGCCATAAAGACCAATTGATGGGACTGGGCACTGGGATTATAATTACTGCACTCTCATGAGCTTTAAAAATTATAATTCGTCCATTGCACCGCACGCACTGAGAATGTAATCAATCTGCAGGAGCACCAGCATCAACCAAGGATTTACATAATGCAATTCTTCTGCATATATTAAATATTAAAGCAAAGTAAGACCCAGGAGACAGGACAAGACACCCTACTTGGCACAGCTAGGAGTAGCAAGCAACAAATCGTGACAATCCCATCCTTGATAAACACATTTATTTTAAAATCATGGTGATGGTCACCGTCCCGTCACTCCTGCTCTGCTTCTGCTACCATTCTCACAATTGCACTCTTAAAAACATGACAATTCCATTCTGCACTTCAGAGGAGAGAATAATTTGAAGGATTTGCATGAATTATATTGTAAAATGAAATCTCACGAATAATGTGTTTAAGCTGACCCTTAAATCACAAACTTTTAGCAGATTAGTTCAAATTTCAATTAGAAAATACGGTTCCAGTTGCGATTCGGCTGTTGTGAAAATCGAAGAACACAATGTGTTATTCAACTTAAAATTGATCAAAAATATCTCTGTTAGTTCAGGATAGTCTAACGTTCTTTGAAAAATAAAAGAAACTAAATATTATAAAATGATTAGTTTACAGACTGCCACTGCCAATATGTTCAGATTTCTAACGATTAACGAAATTATAGTTCAGTCAAAAATATTATGGTACGAATTGAAATGCAATGTTTTCCAAACAGACAAGGTCAAATGGCGCGGGATTTAAATTCTCCCATCTGCCCTGTGTTAGCATTATACTGACGAGGGAACCACTCGAGCTGGTTTTCACGGAATTGACCCAAACTTTTTTATTCGAAGAGTCATGCCCTAAAACTACCCCAGCCGGACGGAAAAGTTTCGACGGG